>BROJ01000209.1:0-236464 GCA_026008555.1 Fistulifera pelliculosa | reverse complement strand
TGAGTGACTTTTTGACAACCCTGTTGCAAACAATGGAAGACGAGTTCCCATACCATGGGTTGTTTCCAGGGCGACAATAGATCATCACTTAGTTGAGGTTGTGACAGGATGACTGGGAACACAACACAAAGAACAGAAGTGACGACAAGAAGTGTCGATTGTTGCTGTTGGGCATTATACAATTCCCACGCGAGATCCCAAATGGGCTGCACTTGGTGGGTCTCCACCAGCAACGGAAGCAACGAATGAATGGCTGGACCAATGAGTGTCGCTCGATCAGCATCATCCGTGAGTGCCACCGCTTGCCGCAAACTTGCCGTCAAGAGGGAAAATCCCAGTTTTGGACAGCAAAGTCGTTGCACGACGAGACATACATTTTCCATGAACGAAAATCTTTGATGCGAATGTCGTTGTCGTTCATGATGATTTGCGCGGGAAGTTGAATGATTGTCTCGTCAGCATTTTCGTCCTTCTCTGGCTTTGGTACAGCATCTAAGAAAGCATCGAGAAGCTCTGAAGATTCCTCCCAACACACCGACAAAAGACTGGACAAGTTGCTTTTGCCATGTAAATGCCAGAAATAGAGCAACAGAAAGACTTTATTCGCAAGGCTGGGGTCTTTTGTTACTTTTCTTCCACAGCGATTCCGTCCACGAACGGTCTTCTTCAGCAAACCCTTCAAAAAATGAAGTGAGAGTTAATTCCTCTCGATCCTCCTCCCGAGCGATGGTCGCCTGGAACAAGCATTGCAAAGCCGGTACGAGGGACTTGAGCGACAAGCTCTGTAGGAGCGGCTCCGCCGATTGAAAGAGTGCTTGTAGTTTTGTCATTCTTTATTTATGAATTAATGTTGTTGATGACGAGTCGGTGGCTCTTTTTTTGTTCTTGATCCATCTTCAGCATCATTTTTTCCTGGTCGAGAGATCGGCACTTTGAATCGTACACAAGGCCAGACGTTCAATGGGGCGAGGACAGACGGCACCAATTCACAAAAATACCGAACAAAACTCTTGTTCGTTCTCATCCAAGGTGATACACCTGTGAAGCGATCGCATAAACTATTTATCGCTGCATAAGCTCATCTGTTCGACAAGTAGGTTCCAAGATGTTTCTTGGAAGGAATGTTTAGTGACAAGTACCGTAGACTTCACTTAAGAGCACTTACCTTGTGCCATGACGATTCCTCAAACCCTATCCCTAGTACTATGTATTTCGTTCAAAATTCGAGCTCACAAAACGATTTTCGAAATAAATAGAGTGAGACCTTGATACCAGTAATAGTAATGCCATGCGCCGTTTTCCTCCACTCTACTTCTGCCTTTGTTGCTGATCTTTTGCTTTGCTGATCTCGTCGTAGCGGATTCGGATCCATATCATGTTCGAAAGGATTGGTTGATTTCTTGTCTCTCCATGCCTCTCGCATCCGATCGGCAGCCTCACAATGGTTTTCAACGTTTTCCTAACATCTCAATCATGCCATACGCGCGCCATCTTGCTCCATTGCACTACTCTTTTGTTGCTAATGCCTTGCTACATTTCGCTAGCCGTAGGGGAAGCGAGCTTCTATTGCGTTTTTACTTAAGTCCCAAAATGCAAAGGGAATCAAACGCCCGCATTATGCTATGTGTGTTTGCGGTTTCGCCCCGATAGAAACGCGAACCAATACTAAACTTTAGAACACGCTAAACATTTGCCATTCACTTTTGTCTTTCACATGTACTATATTATATTATACATACGTCGCACTCGTACTACCACTATTCACACCCGTCAACATGGACAACATATTGTTGCGCATCATCGCCATGGCTCCTGTTGCGCCCCTGTTGAATCATGCGCTCAAACCGTGCCTTTTGATCCGTACTGCACTTGTAATAGCCATACACATTTGCTCCGGACAACGCCAAGGCCAAACCATCCACGAGCAACCACTCCCAATGAAAGGAAATCAATGCCATGACAAGAAAGACGCCCCACGTGAGAGGCGCCGCATACAGAACCGTCCAAAAGACGTTCTTGTCAAACGGATTGACTTGATATCTCTGTCTTCCAGGCTGTTGTTGATTCTGTTCGGCACTTTCAAAATCCACGTGGTCGTGTCATTGTCGACTTTGTTCCACCAGCGCAATCCTACCAACAATCGTCCCGTGACATTTTTGACGACCCAAAATCGGCTGCCAGTAACAAGATGCAAATGACACTCCACGTGATAAAGGCACCCTCGCTTTTGCCAATGAACCAATTGGCAAAGAGATACAAAAAAACAGCAGCGACTTTGAAAATAAGATGAAAGATGATCACGAGAGGATGCGAGGATTGACTGAGCTGATTGGCGACAAAATCGACCACGTTGGGTTTTGCCGTGGGCAATGCAGAGACGGGCGCGTCGTGACCAGCGGGAGAAAAGGAGCCGTCGGGATTTTGGACCTGGAATTGCAAGTCGTTGTTCATTGTTGTCATGATAACAGAAGAAGGAAATGCAAACGAATGAATGAATATAGATCAACAGCAGCAACAAAACGCAAGCAGCGGCAATAAAGGTTGAACAATGCGAGTGTCGCAGTGTGTTTGCTGGCATTGGTGGGTCATACCATTAACCCCCTATTGAAACAAATACTATTCACCCGATGTTCTAGTTTGCCAGGACAGTACACTTTCGTTCAGTGTGTTGAGTACCGGTACCAGATACCGACGCCGGAAATAACTCAACGGACCGCGCTGCTTGCTTTTTTGGATGGTGTTGTTGTTGCTCCAACGGGAGGTCATTCGAGATCGCCCTGTAGAAAAGAAGAATAGAGAGAGAGAGAGCATTTTATATACATCGATTTATCAAAGCAATGCCCTCCGCATTCCCGGCCACCGTGGCTGAACGGGAAGCCGAATTGATTGCGCTGCAATCAGCCTTTGATGAATACATTGCGAGTAGTCGCGAATTGGAAGAAGAGCTCGATGCGGAGCTTGCTAAAATGCGTGAGTCCTTGTAATATGTAGGCTAGTAATGAATGATTGTATTGCGTTGATTTTGTAGTATGAAACGACACACACCTACCCACCCAATCTGACAGAGGAAAAACTGGCCGAATCGACCGCCGCCAACGCTGCACTCTCGGCTCAATTGGAAAACATTTCTCCCCAACTCGCTTCGCTCGAAAGTGCTCTCACGGAAAGTCGATCCAAATTACGGGAAGAACAAAATTACGCCGCGCCGCCGAAAATGCTCAAGACGAAGCCGATCAGCGCGTCCGCGAACTCGAACAGAGTTTGCAGCAAGTCCGGGAGGAGTGTGATGATGTGCATGAGGAACTCGCGTTCCGAGAAAATGAATTGGAAGAAATGAAATTGGAATTGGAAGTCGAGAAGCAGCAGTTGATGAATGAATTGGATGCGGCGCGGTCGGCGGGGCCTGTTTTGTCGGAACCGGCGGCCGATGAGGGTATACCAAGAAATTGGAGGAGGAATTGGAGCTTGTCACGGAACAGTTGATTGATATGGAGAAGCGTCTTTCCGAAGCGGAAGCGGATGTAGCAAACAAGCAGGCGCAAATTGAGCGCATGCAAGCCGAAGGGCGTCGGGAAGAAGATGAAGATCTCATTCGCACATTGCAGACGGAAAATGCGGATCGATTGGAAACTGAAGAACGGCTTCGTAACGAAATTTCGGTTCTCAAAGAAGAACTTGCACTATCCAAAGAAGAAGTGGCCTTGCAGCAAGAAGAACTGCATGCGGCCGAAGAAGACTTCAAAGCGACTACCATGGCGTTGGAGGAGGAGCGCATGAAACACAAGGAAGAGGTCACGCGATTGGGTATGCGCATCAAAGAAGCCGAAATGGCTACCACGAGTACGCTGGGAGAAGCTGCCATGGTGGCGACTACCGTCCAATCGGCCAATGACGAGAATGCGCAATTGAAAGATGAACTCATTTCGTTGGAAGCGGCGCTCGCGAATGCCAAGAAAGATTACGAAACCGTCATGGAAGAGTTGGAAGCGGTCAATTCGCGCTTCGATGAAGCACGGGAAGAAGCACGCCGCGAGGGAGAAGAGTTGGCGAGAGAAAATCTTCGCAATGAGAAAAGAGTGATTCGTCTCATGAACTCGAGGAGGCCAAGGCGCACTTGGAGAAGCTGATTCAAGAGAACAAAGTGCTTCAAGAAAAAATGGATGCGGCTGAAGTCGCATTGGCGGCAGCCAGTGATCGAGAAAGTGGTGATGCTGCGGGTGGTGGTAGTGAAGTGGTCAAGCAGTTGCAGGTGCAATTGGCGCGCTCCAAGGAAGAATTGGTGCGCAAGAATAAGGAAATTTCCGAATTGTCCGAAATCACGGAACAGCGTCTCACGAAAGCAGAAGAAAATGTCGTACATTTGGAGAGTCAGTTAAGAGCTACCAAGGCGAGTTTGGCAGAAGCAGAAGCGCGTATTATTGTTCTCAAGCGAGAAAAGGAACGCGCCGAAAATATCATTCCTCCTCAGTCACCGCGTAGAGCGAAGGAGGTAGTAGGGGAAGGTGGCCCGTCACCGCCGGCACTGAGTGCCGTGAGATCTCGTTCTAGGAGTCCCACGGCTGCTCAGCGCGAGGAATTGGGCGGAATGGAGAATACCCCGACCCCGAGCAAAGGACGACACCGAGCTCGTTCCAGCTCTCCCGCCTCTGTCATGCGTTTGGAGTTTCAATTGACGGAACAGAAAACGAAATATGCTGAATTAGAAAAGCGCACAATGAATGAGCTACTAGATCAAAAGCGCATGGGAGAAGTCAGACTCAAGCGCATGGAAGAAGATTTACGTTTTCTTCGCAAACAAGTGTTCGAGAAGGACGGAGCTACTGTCACGCAAATGACTCGTTTGAGTTCACTGGCCAGCAGTCAGAAGGGCACAGGACTTGGCGATGAAGACCAAATAAGCCGTGTCAACGAGATTATTGAATCTCGCGACGTCAAGGCAATGGCGGCCGAATTGATTAACCTCGATAAGAAATGCAACAGTCAGCGTCTATACAATGCCGAGCTTCTCAGCAAGATGCTTCACCTGCAGGGTAATATTCAAGTGTACTGCCGCGTCCGTCCCATGTCACTGGGCGAAATTGAAAAAGGATACAAAAGCGCTGTCGAGGCTCTTGGTGAAAATGAGGTTGGATGTTTTGATAGCCGCACGAACAAGTGGAAGAGTTTTGCATTTGATCGGGTTTGGGGCCCTGATCAATCACAACAGAGTGTCTTTCAAGATGTAGAGCCTTTGGCATTGAGCGTAGTGGATGGTTTCAATGCCTGCATCTTTGCGTAAGTCTCAACTGAGTCGTTTGTTCTCGTGGTTTGGTTTTGAGACTCATTTGAACTAACTTATTTTCTCGTCTGGCAGATACGGTCAGACTGGTAGTGGTAAGACGTTTACCATGGAGGGTGTACGAGAGAACGGTCAGTTTGGTATTAGTTACCGAACAATTCAGAAAATTTTCCATTTATTAAATCTTCGTGCTCAACAGCAGCGGGCGGCCGAGATGTTTGTAGGGCAAGAAGCAGAAGACGATCCCGCCAAGGAAGTTTCGTTTCAATTCGCAATCGAAGTTGGTATGTTAGAAATTTACAACGATGAAATTTACGATCTGTTGGGCACGGCTGGTGCATCCATGGCAGAGAAAAGGAAGGGGCCATGAAAGCAGGAGGAAAGAGCTCGCTGGATATTCGACGCACTCCGGAGGACGTATTGAAGTGCCCAATTTGACCAAGGAGAAAGTGAATTCCATTGAGGAGGTTATGGAACTGTTGAAGAGAGGAAACTCGAATCGCGCTACAGCAGCAACCGACATGAACACACACAGTAGTCGATCACATATGGTGTTGATGGTTGACGTGAAATCTGGTCTTGATGATTCCCAAAGTAACAATGGAACTTTGTACTTGGTTGATCTTGCTGGGTCAGAGCGCGTACGAAAATCAAATGTCGAAGGCGATCAATTGAAAGAAGCAGGCTTTATCAATAAAAGTCTCGGCTCTTGGAAATGTGATGGAAGCTTTGGACAGAAAAGCGTCACATATACCATACCGCGATAGCAAGTTGACCTATATGCTGCAAGATTCGCTTGGAGGCAATTCGCGTACCATGATGGTTGTTGCTATCAATCCAGTTGATAATTCATTTGACGAATCTATCCACGCACTTCAGTTTGCGACTCGAGTAAGACGCATTCAGATTGGATCGGCAGAGCGTAATGTGACTTCAAAGAATCTGGAAGAGACAGTGAAGTCTCTCACCGAGGAAATGCGGGCACTTTCACGGGCCAAAGAGCGCTCCGAAAGTCAGCTTCTTTCCTAAAACGTGACAACTCGCGAGTGCAAGAAAAGTTACAGAATCTCAACAAATCCAAGCAACAGAGCCGCTCCGACAGTAAGACGCTGGAAGTGCTTCGTAAGAACAACGACGACATGGCTCTAAGATGGCAGAAGGAAAAGACTGCTCGCGAAGAGATGGCAGAAGAGTTGGAAAATACCAGAAAAGAGCTGCGGACGTTGAAGCAAAAGCTCAGCAAAGCGGAAATGAAAGTGGAGAACTTTGAAAAGACCCTAGAAAACAAAGAGCATGAGCTTGAAGTGGCAAGCAAGCAGCTAAGGGAGCAGCGCAACAGTACTTCTGCTGCTAGTGCTCGTGCTCGTCGCGATATGGTTCTCCGTAAACCTGTCAGCACCGTATCCAAGTCGTCCGTTGCATCAGCGGTGTCTTCGAAACCATCGACTCCTTCTCAAGCTAGCGCTGCGCCCAGTGGCGCAACGGATGTTCGTAGTAAGGTTTTGACGCTCCTTCAGAAGCATGATCCGGTCAAAGCCGATCGTATTGACATTATCATGGAAAAATTCGCTGGCAAAGAAGACTTACTTTTGGAGAAGATGACTCAACGGTACGAGGGCAGCGCAGTGTCGAGTGTCTCGGATCGAAACAAGCTATCTGTCCAGCGGCATCAGGAACGCATGCAGCGAATCAGGGAAAAGCAAAACGCAAGTAGTTCTGGGTGTTAACAACGATTAATAATTAACGACTGTAAGAAGTTTTTCTGCGCTTTAAGGACAGCGTGCTTTATAACAAGTTGTTATCTCAAATAATGGTCTCGCCAAGTGCCCGGGACCATGTAATCAGGCAAGGCCATTTCGTGCCGAAACGCCGAGCGGATGAACATATCGGATGAATACATAGTATCAAAGTACTGAATGGCGTCTCTTGGAATATTCTTAACACGCCACGTTATACCATCTCTCGATCTGTACATCATATGTCTTGCCATCAACAAGCCGCTGGCGCACCTTGCATTCATGCAGATTGCGACCTTCAAATGTGCGTTCCCGAAACTTCCAGTACATGATTCTGATAGAAGTGTCGTGTTCATCGGAATCATCCTTGGGTAACTCCACAAAACACCCTAGTAGAACATTCTCGTATGCTGGATCTTTTGCCATCTCATCGTCAAGTAGTAGCGGCTCATTCTGGGCATTTCGATCCGCCGCCGAAACATACGTTTCCTCCGACGGCTTCCACTGAAGAAGATACTTTTGCCAGGCTTCTTCCCACTCGTCACCGTAGTCCAGGAAGATCTCCTCGCCCACTTCAATGTCACGAGTCGCGACGACTTCCATGATCAATCCTGCGTACTTTTCGATGGCAAGATCTGCCGGGCTCCTGTCAAGCCAGTCTTTCCGATGACTTGTGTGGTTCGACCATCTCAGCTCTGCGTTTTCATGGTCTGATTATGATTCAAATAATTGACAACTGGCGAGTACGGGTATAAAAGCAACGAGCTTTGCGGGTGACCGAAACAGTAGTTTAGCAAGAGTTGAGATCCTGCTAAGCGGACTATTCTTTCGACTTCAGCATCCTCTTCATCGTCCCCGTCACCATCAGACCTCGATTTCACCACCACAGGTCGTATCTCGTACACTTCCATTTGAAAGCGTCGTAGCTGAACAACAGGCAGTGGCGCGATCACAGATCCTTTGCCAGAGCACGGGTCGCAAACGCCCCACGACCCGCCTCGCGTAAAGTGGACATGTCCGGACGAATGTTGTCCAGACAGACTCCATTTTCCTGCAGCCACTCTTTTGTTTTCACTCTTCCCGGTGAAAGTGTCTTGGCTACACCATTCTCAAGCGCTTTCGGAAGAGCATTGAAATCAATCGGAAGAGCATTCTGCATTCGAGGCTCTAGTTTCACTGCAAACCGCAACAACTCATACGTCTCTCGAGCCGTTTCCGACTGGAATTCGCCATCAAAATATCAAAATACTCCTTCAACAAGGCGTCGGCGTGCTTCCAGTGTCGAGATAGAGGAACGTCCCCGATGACTTTCTGACGCTCTTCAAACCAACTATCCCCATAGTCGAGGAAAATCTCAGCACCCGCTTCAATAGGTTTAGTAGCAATAAAATGCGCATCATGAAACGTAGACGACGCCCCGGCACTCAGGACTTTCGGCGCGGTTTAAATGCGCAATTCGTTTTGGATTTCCTGGCAGAGCATTAAACAAACCAGGATGACCGTTCGCCAGTGTCCCGACTCCAGGAATGACACTGGTAATATTTGTTGCTTCAAAGTTAGCTAGCGCAACCCAAGCGGCCCATATGTAGCTATCGAGAAGCCACTCGGGTTCCTCTTCACTTGGCTGAGAAAGAAAGCGCCCTCTTAATTTCATATTCCTTCGAAATCTTCCACATTGCAAACAAGATCCCCATAGAAAATTCGTTCTCCTTGTTTGATTTCTTTCGCAGAAAAGATACCCAGGCCAGCGTTTGGAATGGACGAGACTGCTAAATAAAGACCACATGATTCCTTTTCCTGCACTTGATCTTTATGAATCACGTCTTGTTGATTACTATTTTTTTCCAGTGAAGGGCCAGAGCTTCCTGGACAAGTTTCTTAGGCGCTTTCGCGCGCAAATTGTCGTTTTGATGAGAATTTTCTTTCGTTCCACTCCCGAACACCGAGCCGCAAAATGGATGCAGCAGCAATAGTAAGAGAATTCCATTTCTCATTGGTCATATTTACGAAGAACGTTTAAGTTCTGCGGAACGTGATGGGCGATTGTCGAAAATGATAACGAGCGAGGATCTTTTTTTTTGTTGCGACGAGCGGTTTGTTTGAACTCACGTAAAGCATACGTAACTTTCAGTACCAGGTCGAGCTAGGTTCAGGCTTAGGGCTAAAGAGGTGCGAGCCAGTGCAGTCAGTTAAGTGAGTTGACATTCGTTTTTAAATTTGAGTTGTTAATTTCCTTTTTCATAAGGTACTCTACGACCACCTGACTCACCGAGCCTGAATTCCCAGACCATTCGATGCAGATAAACGATTGAACCGGAAAGTTATCTTTCGGCCACAATGTCGCGCCAGACTTCTGGAACCATATCATCCGGCAAAGCCATTTCATGCCGAAACGCCGAGCGGATGAACATATCGGATGAATACATAGTATCGAAGTATTGAATGGCGTCTCTTGGAATATTCTTAACACGCCAGGTTTGGCGCTCTTCGTTGATAATCACATCGTACTTGCCGTCGTTGTGCTTCTGGACAACAAAACACTCGTAAAGGTCATCTACATCAAAACTTCCTCGGTGGCAGGTTCCCACGTTACAGGTATCGGGGTATCGTGTTCATCGGAATCATCCTTGGGTAACTCCACAAAACACCCTAGTAGAACATTCTCGTATGCTGGATCTTTTACCATCTCATCGTCAAGTAGTAGTGGCTCATTCTGGGCATTTCGATCCGCCGCCGAAACATACGTTTCCTCCGACGGCTTCCACTGAAGAAGATACTTTTGCCAGGCTTCTTCCCACTCGTCACCGTAGTCCAGGAAGATCTCCTCGCCAGCTTCAATATCACGAGTAGCCACGAGTTCCATGATCAAGCCCGCGTATTTTTCGACGGCAAGATCTGCTGGGCTAATGTCAAGCCAATCTTTCCGATGACTTGTGTGGTTCGACCATCTCAGCTCCGCGTTCTTCATTGTCTGATTGTGGTTGACGTAGTTGACGGCTGGCGAATAAGGGTACAGGAGTAGGGAGCTCTTCGGATGACCGAAACAGTAGTTCAGCAACAATTGAGTGCCAATTCGGAAGACTTCATCGGCTTCTTCGTCCTCCTCACCTCAACCCCGGGTTCGCTTCCTTCACCACCGTTCGTGCCTCGTACACTTCCATTTGGAAGCGTCGTAGCTGAACAACAGGCAGTGGCGCGATCACAGATCCTTTGCCAGAGCACGGGTCGCAAACGCCCCACGACCCGCCTCGCGTAAAGTGGACATGTCCGGACGAATGTTGTCCAGACAGACTCCATTTTCCTGCAGCCACTCTTTTGTTTTCACTCTTCCCGGTAGAAGTGTCTTGGCAGCACCGTGTTCCAGCGCGGTCGGCAGATCACTCACATCGCTCGGAAGAGCATTCTTCATCCGGGGTTCTAGTTTCACTGCAAACTGCAACAACTCGTAAGTGTCTCGCGCCGTTTCCGATTCGAGTTTGCCGTCAAAGATCTCCGAGTACTTTTCAGCAAAGCGTCCGAATGCTTCCAGTGGCGAGAAAGAGGAATATTTCCAATCGTTTTACTACGGTCTTTGAACCAAGTATCTCCATACTCCACAAAAGTTCAGCTCCAGCCTCAATTTCACCATCCGCTATGAAATGCACATCGTGAAAGTGGGTCGACGCCCCGGCACCAGGATCTTGTGCCCGATGAAATCGGCGACTCGCTTCGGTGGTCTCTGCAAGGAATTCACCAAACCAGGATGACTGTTTGCCAACATTCCCAGTCCGGGTATGACACTGCTCACTTCCTCTGCTTCAAATTCCGCCAATGCATTGGTGGGTGCCCAATAATAACTATCCAACAGCCACGAAGGAGTCCTCGATGATTCGATCGTGAAAGGTACCGTCTTCTCAATTTCATGTTTTCTTCGAAATCTTCAATATTGCAGACGATTTCTCCGTAAAAGATTCGCTCGTTGTGTCCAATTGGTTTGGCTGTAAACATACCGAGACCGGAGTGTGGAATAGACGATTCCGCTAGATAGAGGCCACAGGAGGAGTTGTGGTCGTCTTCTGTGGTGACTTGTGCTCCTACGTTCTCAGGTTGCTGGTCGGACACTGTTTCTTCGGATGCAGTCCCATCGACGTTGATGGTGTATTCAGCGGTTGACGATACTACTGGTGCGTCGTTCTTTTCCGGTTTGCTGTCCTCACTCTTTTGCGTACTCGACCAAAACGCCGAAGAGTAAGGCAAGCTGATGAGCAGCAGCAAAGACGAGCTCAACTGCAACCTCATGGTCTTTTATCAATTTCGAATACAATGTGCGTTGCGCACAACAACAAATGCGACCTTATGCGATTGCGATGCAACGATGCAACGAGAGCTGGAAAGAGCCGTTGGGGACACAATCCGGTACTCCTTTACTGTACAGAATAGAGGGATGAAATGTCGCTGCAGGCAAATCGTCATCGTCTAAATGGAAAGCAGCAACACAAAATCGTATCGGTACCCACACATTGACTCTGGACTCTGGACCCTGATCGGTGCCTAACTACTTTATTCTTGTTACAAATTGAATCCCCACTAGTATTTTCCGCGCTTGCACAGGACTCGGTTCGCCACAAATTGGCAGGCTCATTCGCGTTCTCAAAGAAAAGACACTTGCTTGGGCAAAAAATACACGTTCATACACAATCCAATCAAGCAAAATGACAATGATTGCACTGGTGTTGTCTCTATTGATCTGCAGCTCCGCTGCAGTACGACAACTCGAATCGAGGCGTCCCCAGTTGGGTCGTTTTCTTCAAAAGACGCAACAACGGAGGCTTCAACAAGAAGCAAATGATGGAGATCGCTGTACGTTCGACGACCTCATGAGCAGGAATTGCTATCTGTGGGAATTCTGTACCGGCCTCACCTTCGAGAAAAATATGGAAGTTCGCTGCGGTGGCAGTATCGACGGAGACTGGTATATCTACATGGAAGGGGAGGAAACGTGCTACGACAATTTACTGGACGAGGAAGGATTCGCTCGGTCCAGCCGATCGCTATCATCTTCGGGTTATTGTTCCAATGAGCGTGGATACTTGAACTTCACAGGGGCCGAACTAATGTACTCGGATGTGACCGAGATCATTACAGCTCCAGAAGAAATCAAAGGAACACTGCATGAGGTGTACACAATTTCTCAGTGCGACCTCAAAATCCTCTCTTGGCCGACTACTTTTTTGGACAGACCTTTTGTAACGATCCTTGTCCGCATCAAGTGCAAGTGGGAGGACTTGACTGCGAACAAAAGTGCAGCGCATGCTCCAATGGAAGAATGGTCCTCAATTGTGCCAACGTTAGCCCGGATCTCGTCGAACATTGCGAAGCTACCGACAATACTTTTATTTATGAAGGATATTTCAACTATTTTCAAGAAATGAATGCGCCTGAAGTAAGTTCGGAAGAAACTCAGACCAGCGAAATTGGCAAAGAGTGCCTCGGAGACATCAGCAGCCGGTCGAATAACGCTGTGGATGCTGATTCCGATGATGTTCGCTTTTGGTGTTACTTATATGTAAAAAGTATATTAGTATGTTTTATATTGAGTTCAAGCAATGACTATCTAAGCTTTACTGTCTTTTATCTTATTCACATAATCCGTCCGAGACATGATGTCCGTAATTTATTGTTTTCTGACCTCGTTTCGCGGCTATCTAAGCTGTTCGCAAAAACGATCCTTCTCGACCTCCTCGTCTCTTGTTCCATCCAGAGAAGAAATAGAATTTTTTTAGAGAGTTTAGACTCTAGCATTAATTAGATTCGGCTCGTACCAGGTATAGGATTTGGCATTCGCTCGGCAATTGCTCATTGCCTGTGCGACACGGTTTTGTTCACACTAGGGCGACCGTTTTCTTGCGCACGTCGGAATATCTTTCATTCAAACGAAGACTGCACCAGAGCATCCCACTGCAATTATACTTTAACCAAAAGGTATTCCGCGTGACGATGAGCTTTTCATGAGACGTAAGCGACGATGACGAGTCGGTTTTCAACCCAGAAATTTGCGTGAACGTGTTGTAAACATCGTAGCCCCTTATGACTTCACCAAAAGGAGTGATGGATTCAGTCACTCTCATTTTTATGATTCATATGCAACATATGTTTTATATAGTATATATAAACCACAAAACGCGAAGTTTTGTGATTCCCCGTTCTCCGAGTCTTTCCATCTAGCAAGTCACCTTTTGTTTCGAAAATCGTTAGGTATTCTCAAATTTTCGGAACACATTAAAGTCATAAGAACGAAATTCGTCCTCTCATAAAGGAATCATCATTCATAAAAGTTTGTTGGAACCATTTTGGAAAGCAAGCAACCATGAAGAAAGCTGCCTGTTTTATTCTGTTACTCGTCTCGTCGTCGTCGGCCGCTCAAAGCGAGTTCATTGGTGATCGAGAGCTCCAAGGTGGAGGCAACGCTTCAGTGCCCACCATTGTTCCTGCCATTGTCGACACGGCCGAACCAACGATTAGCGCCCACGACTGCTCCAGAGCCCACCGCAGCAGCTCCAGAGCCCACCGCAGACTGCACCCGATCCGACCGCAGCTCCGACCGTTCAACCAACGGTGGCACCGACCATGGAACCAACGGTAGCACCCACAACGCCCGAGCCGACGGTTGCTCCGACAATGGAGCCTACCGTTGCCCCAACATCGATTACCGTCACGGTGGAAGTGAATGGAACCGAAGTACCTGTAGCGGCTCCAACTTCGGGCTAGCCGTCGTTCGCACGCGGCAGTGTCATGGTTCTTTCAGCGCTTGCTGTCGCCTTGCTCTAAGCGGGTCAAACATGTTGGTATTGTGGATGAATTTCATACATTTTGCGAATGAGCTTGATTTGCAAACGACTATCATTAATGTATTTTGTCAAAAACGGTGTAACACCTCCTAGTAAATCATGACTTTCTCGTCTCTCCGTATTTATACGTAAAGGCAACCATGGAGTTTGTTTGCCTTATCTAAAAGGATGAAAAGTGACGAAGGCATCACGGAAATAAAGTGATCCCGCGTGATGTTGTTTTGGAACGACGAAATACTAGTGAAAAGTCATTTTATTATGACACGGGTCATTGATCTATTCATTCTCCGCAATTGGCAGTGTGGAACTGACTGTACGTGTGCGTTTGAAAAATTATTTGACTGGAAAGCCAAAAAAGCTCGTCGTCAATAATAAAACCTCGGGAAAAGAGATGTGAGATGAGGCATGTAGTGTGACGAGAGCAACAGCACACTTCATTCATTTATCATTATTCACAATCATCGACACGTGGTTTTTGAACAATACCAGCTCACCGCTTCCATTCTCATATTACTCAAGAATCTCGCACAATGAAATTCGTTACGTTCCTGCTTCTTTTGGGCGTCTTGCCGGCAACACAGGCAACATCCCCGCCATTGCGCTTTCTCAACTCGCAGACGGGACATCGGGCGTTGCAAAACATCACAGCGTGTACATTCGACGCGTACATTGCCGGAGACTGCACGTACGAGGAATTCTGTCTTCCGACTGAACCCAACAGTGCCATTTATTGCCAAGGTCTGCCTACGTCGACTTGGACGGTCGAAGTCGTCTACTTTGAGACTTGCTACGACAGTTTGGACGATTTGTAAGGCATTCTCGCGAATGCATCGGTACCCGTACCTACCGATGGCTACTGCTCGACCGAAACGGCATACTATACCTTTGAAAAGAAGTCTTGACGACCGTGTCGTTGAATCAGACCATTACGGCTCCTTACCAAACCTCCATTTTGCAGGATTACAATCTAGTCGTGTGTGCGGACGGCGTTTCCGGATTTTGTGTTTGGAGAAGATTATTGCTTTGACGGGTGTCCCGTCCAAGCATCGATTGATGAAGCGGCTTGTACAGGGACCTGTACCGTTTGTGAGGATGGGTATGGACTTTTGAATTGCAGCAATCTCGATCCCACTTTGGTGTATTCTTGTTCGGGTGATTATACTGAATTTTTTGAAAGTTTGTTTACTTACTTGGGCAAGGAGGGTCCGGATGCAGCGCCTGCAACAACGCCTGACGCATCGCCCGTAACACCACCTGCTACATCGCCTACCGCAACTCAAACACCTGTTGCATTCAACGGAGATCCGGTTGCGCCCGTTGCTCCTTCCCTGCTGCACCGACTACGTCTTCGGGGTGATGGTGACGGGTGGCTTGACTACGGCTGTCTTGCTTGCAGTAGCATCGCAAGTCGCCCTGTTCTTGTAACGAGTGACGGCAAGTGGTTTTGTACGAATAATGGTATTGTTTGTGCAGATACCTACTTATAGAGAATGCTGTTTGTTTTGTTTGAACTGAGAAGAATATTGATTGTGCAGGTCTCTCGAAAGAGTGCTAGCTACTCTGGAAGTAAGAAAGGTAACCTTAGCCGTGAAACTCGGGACCTCAAGTCCACAGATTCGGGTGCACCGTACAGTAAGGTTAGCAATAATACGCGTCGAAACGGGAAGAATTATAATGGATTCTCGAGTACCAATACGATAGCGACTCCTCCCTTACCCGTTACGGAGTCCATCAACGGAAACGGGCCCTGTTACTTTTTTTTTTTTGTGTTTGTCCGTTGGGAATCGTTCATCGTCCTCCGCGCAGGTCGACTTGCTCTATAATATTTTTGTCGATCCGTCGTCATGAAAAGGCCGATCGCCAATCGTACATTTGCCTCACGAACCCACGAAACAATCGTTCCTCTCCATCCATCAAATAATAATAGTAATACTGAGCTGACATCCAATCAACATCTCTCTTTGACAATGAAACTCGTATTAACAGCTGCTCTTCCGGTCGTCGCTGCTCTCGGGCAAGCGAGAACGTTCGATTTCCTATACGACAAGGCAAATGTGAAATCGACGCAAACTCGATTTCTAGCTCGACAAGTGGACGTTGTTCGGAAGCTGGACGCCTGTGACTTTTCACTTCGTTGCAACTGAATTGTTCGCTGGAAGAATTTTGCCAAATTTTGAACGACGGAGATAATGTTTCCACGTACGAATGTGGTGGGGATCTAGAAGGCAGTGGCGAGTATTACTACAGAGTCGAAGACCCGCTCACTTGTTACGAAGATTTTAAAGATGATAACGGAACAATCGTTGATCCCGAAGAATCAAATTTATCAGGAGCCTACTGCTCGAAAACGGTCGGATACTTCAATTTCACAAACGATCAACTCTTGGTGACGGATTTGACAGAAGAGATTACATCACCGGACGAGTTGAAAGGCGTCCTCCGCCTGGTATTGCCAATTTCTGTTTGTACACAGGACGAGTCCGACTTTTCATCAACCAGCCATATTGCGTGGGAAAGTGTCCAACGACTTTGGAAATCAATGGAGTTGCATGCGATGGCGGCTGTGTGCAGTGCGACGACGGGTCTCAACTCCCGAATTGTGGAAATATTGATGAGAGTTTGGTGGGTGATTGCTCGTTGCCAGAATGGGCTGACGATGATTTTACAGAAGAGTTTCTGGCTTACTTCAACAAGACAAACTCGGCGCCGGTCACGTCTGCAGGTTCTACTCTTGTACACCATTCGTTCCTTTTCGTTTCAGCCTTGGCTTCAATGCTGATATTCATCTAATTTCCATCAATTGTATTTAATAAGTTCAAATGAACGAAGACTAGTAGAGGAAACTTGCGCTCGCGTCACGGTAAAATAGGCCAAAAGATACGGTAGTACTCCGTATTATATATAATCATTTTTGAAAGGAATCTGGTTTTGAACGCGACGTAGATTTTCGATATCGTCAAGGGGTATAACGAGCCGCTGCTCGAGTCCTACTCCCTTTGAGATCTGAAGCTGTAGCAAGAGACTTCTAGTCTAGCTAGAAGCTTTCTAATACAGGTTGCAAAAGTATAGATTCAACGGTACGAGTGATAGAAATCCTCGTGTGTATGTTGCGTATGGATCGTTTGGAAGCTCTGCAGATCGTTTGGATCGCACTCTAGAGTCTACTGGTAGTTCCGGCGTCCACGCTTCTCACATTAGCTAATTTGCGGTTGGCATTGGACGTTAAACAACGGTTAACGGCTTCGACGAAACTCTGCGGAATTCTTGCGCAAACCACTTTATTCGGCACAGTATTAACTTAGTAACAATGACGAATGACGCGGACTGTGAAATCTGAAGTACAATGACCAATCCCATTTATCGCGCGTCTCACATTACGAAGGAGTGTTTGAGTACCGTTCGCGGTCCAGTATGCCGTATGCTGTGTTTTCGATAAATACGTCACACGCCGCCCACTTATTTATTTCACGGTTATGTAGTCTCTAGACTACACTGAGTATTTTGCGGTCGGGGCTTTTTCCATCTCGCGCATTTCGCTCCAACAAATCGTTGGTGTTGCACCCGAATACATACATACATACATTTTATGAACCCGTTTGCTCTCCTGGAATTGTTGTTCCAGAACTCCATCAGTCTGCACTTTTTCTTTTGGGCTTCGCCTTTTACTCGCTCGCTTTCCAGCATGTGCTTCCCGATCAACTCCTCTCGGTCGACGAGACTCGCCGATCGGACCGCTTGAACAAAACAAACGAAGGAAGGTTTCCTTTGCACCCGCAACTTCTGTTTACGAGACACACGTCGTTCATGATGAATCATCATTGGTAGTCGCCACTTGGTACCAACCCGGCGACTATACTACATTTGAGCGAGAGCGACGAGAAACCATTGTCGCCTTGCAGCGACTTCCCGTTTCCGATTTGGACCCGGAACAATACAGCATTCGGGGTTGGAACAAAATTGACACGAAAACAAGTTTTGGAGCGAAAATTCAAGTCTCTGCAATGCAAGCGGGCGGTGTTGGATCAACAGAAATTGCAAAAGTCATTGGGGTACTTCAATCCAGAAATATTAGAAGAGACGTCGCGCATGTTTTCGAATGAGGCTGCGTTGCGTGCGAGACAACGTGCAATTACAATGGAAAAGGATGCGCAGTGCTGACAAGTCGTTTTCATGTTCGTTGGGGCTCCATTATTATTTGCGTAGCATGGTTTTTTGCAGGATAGTGTTTATTCAGCCAATTTTCATACATTGCCCTAAACTATAAAAGGAACGCAGCGCTATTACTGTTTTATTGCTTTATTAGCATGACTTGAAGGAACTAGAGCATTTAATTGCTTCGAACGAACGTCCTAAAACCCATCGAGCCATGTTGAAGCGGAACGGTACTTGCTGACGTCATGCGCATTCGTGCGCTCGGATCAAAAGGAAAGCCTTTGAAAAGTAAATCAACAGAATTCGACGCGAAGCACATTTCATTCATTCTTGCTCGTTCGCACATCATATTTATTATACCTTCTTGTCATCATTTATACGTCCACTATGCTTATCATCACACCACTTCAAGGACGCGTCGCAGTCGTTACGGGAAGCAACAAGGGCATCGGTTATTTCATTGCCTTGCAATTGGGTTTGTCGGGTCTGTTTGAACACATTTGTCTCGCCTGTCGTGATATACAACGAGCTCAAACAGCCGTTGATTCGCTGAAAGCGCAGTTGCCTCCGGAAATTCAAGTTTCTTGTGTTGCCTTGACATTGGGGATACGAGTAGTCACGATGAACTCGCCAAGACGTTGGAAGAGCGTTACGGAAAAATTGATGTGCTCGTGAACAATGCGGCCATGGCTTACAAGGAGCCGATCCTACGCCGTTCAAAGAGCAGTGCAGTCCTACGCTGAATGTGAATTTCCGAGGAACGGTTGATTTGACGGAAAAGTTGTTGCCGTTGCTGCGAAAAGGATCCGACCCACGATTGGTCAATGTCGCAAGCATGTCTGGACGCCTCGGACAATTGTCACCGGAACGCCAGAAGCAGTTTGCTGCAGAGGATTTGACAATGGAGCAGTTGCATACCTATGTGGACGAGTTTGAGCGCGATGTATTGGCGGGTAATCATTTGGAGAAGGGTTGGAGTAATTCGAACTACGGCATGAGCAAATTGGCGGTGATTGCTGCCACGAAAGTGTGGGCACGGAGTGAACCGACGATCAAAGTGAACTGCTGTTGTCCGGGATATTGCAAGACAGACATGACAAGTCAAAAGGGTTGCGAGATCCGGCGGACGGGGCGACGAATGCTGTATTGCCGGCTACTATGGAAAATCCGCCGACGGGTGAATTCTTTGCGGATTACGGGGTGGCGAGCTGGTAAGTCGCTGTACAAATAGGAAAAGAACTAAAAGTGGCCTAGATGATTCCAGTCTGCATTCTACATAGCTCTAGAGTAAAGATAATATGTGCGTGATTTGATCTCACTGTTTGAGTCAATCCCTAGGAAACGACCCTTGTACAGCGTGATATTCAAAGCAGCATGGCATGCGACCTGGGGAAGTTAAGTGATAATAAAGACGTGTAGATCATATTGATAGACATGTCTTCACCGTGCAATTATCTAGCTCGGCATTCTCGCTTAGATTGATTACGAATTGGGAACCGATGTGTCACTCCAACCGTCTGCATTCTGATTTCGAAGGTCAGAGCAATGGCCATTCTTGAAACGATTCGTTCAAGAAACGGCATAGAGCGCCATTCGTACATTACTTCACGCATTCTGACATTCAGTGTTCTCGTTCTCAAGCGATCATTCGCAAAGATCGGATCTTTGATTCATGTTTTAACCCTAGAATATGCATCCGGTATCGAAAAGTGCTTTATTGATGACAGAGTAAATAATGTGGTGCGACATGGATCAGAACGGCCCACGGCATTCGTGAATTATCTAGGGTGATCCATGGAAGAATACAGAAAAATCGTCGAAGATCGAATGCGAAGCTGTTCTCGTGTGCTTTGAAGCACTTCATCATTGAATTTTCTCACAAAACTGATTCTCACAAGGATCGAACAAGATTTGAACGAGTTATATCATTAACAATCAAGTTTCACCATGATGTCGAACAAAGGACGCGTAGCAGTTGTCACTGGCGGTGACAGGGGTATCGGATATCAGATCGCTTTGCAGTTGGGATCTTCGGGTCATTTTGAGCATATTTGCATTACTTGCCAAGATCACAATCGCGCTCAGGAGCCTGTCGATGAATTGCAAACACAGATGCCAGCCGGCGTAAACGTCTGCTGCAGCGAGCTTGTCTTGGGAGACATGATGAGTCACGTTGGATTTGCCAAGATGGTGGATGAGCGCTACGGCAAGATCGACCTTCTAGTCAACAATGCAGGTATGGCTTACACGCATTCGGATCCCACCCCAATCGAAACTCAGTGCAAGGATACCATGAATATTAACTTTCGAGGAACCGTCGATCTAACCGAGAGGCTTATGCCGTTGCTTCGCAAAGGAACGGACCCGCGTCTTATTAACGTGATCAGCGCGGAAGGACGTCTCAGCCAACTTTCTCAGGATCGTCAAGAGCAGTTCAGCGCTGATGACTTGACTATGGATCACTTGCGTGAGTTGGTGGACGAGTACGAGCGCGACGTCCTCGCCAGAAACCATTTGGAAAAAAGGCTGGGGCAACTCTTGCTATGGTATGAGCAAGCTGGCGCTGATTGCCGCCACGAGAGTCTGGGCACACAATGAACCGTCGATTAAGGTGGACTGCTGCGACCCCGGATTCACCAAGACAGATATGACGAATCACCAAGGAACGTATGATCCGGCTCAAGGCGCACGAAACATTGTAATGCCTGCCACTATGAAGAATCTACCCACGGGTCAGATCTTTTCGGAGAACATGATTGCGAGCTGGTAAAATTGATTCAGGACAGAGGCAGGTGCAGTAGTCAGAGTGCCACAGGCTTCAAAGAAAGTGATATGTGATATGTATTGCAGTGGATCTCTTTATCGCGTAATGACTTTATAATCTATAGTTCAATTTGCACAACTATATTTGCACTTCGTTTTGCATGCCCGTTTTCGGATTGACTGCGAAGCTTATGCTGTCTCAATTGAAATATTTCAATGTTGATTGCTTTCATCTGTGCCTCAAATGCTTTGCAAGACGTCTGAGAATAATAAATAGCTAGAGGAGGTGCTATAAAAGAGGCACGTATTTACTTTGCACGAGAGGGATGGCGAGAGCGATGAGCGGCGAGAAAAAAGCAAAAGCACGTTCACGTTTCATTCATAGAATGTCCGGTACCTAGCACCACTGAATGTCTATGACCCAGATGCCGTGTGCGACATGCGAACCCGGCCGAACGCCCGCCCCTCGAATGATTGATTGATTTTATTCTCGAATCATCCCACATACACACATCAAGGCACGAGTGATTTCATTTGCACATCCATCGAAATGAAATCGAAAAATCATCGAACTTCGAATTGAGAAAAACGAGAAGCCGTTCTCTACGGCTTCGTGCCGTCAGTTTCATTTCAGCTCTACTAGTAGTCACAACAAATTCTCAAGAAAATTTGCAAGGGTTTTTGAAAGTTGCATTTGAATCAAAGGAAGTTATCAACATGTCGGACATGATCCCTTGTCGAGCAACGAACGTGTTGCAGTAATCACGGGCGGTGAAAAAGGAATCGGATACAACCTAGCGGTGCAGTTGGGATGGTCGGGACTCTTCCAGCATATCTGTGTCACCTGTCGTGAGGAGAACCAGGTCGAATCAACCGTTGACTCGTTGAGAAAGCAGCTGCCTCCTACAGTTAACATATGCTGCAGTCCGCTTGAATTGCGCGATACAAGGAGTCAGGAAGACCTCGTCACGACTTTGAAAACAATGTACGGCAAGATTGATGTTCTCGTGAATAATGCGGGCATGGCCTACGATGACTCGGACTCTACGTCTATGGAAGAGCAGTGCACCAACACTCTGAACACCAACTTTCGGGGAACCTGCGAATTGACCGAGAGGCTTTGCCGATGCTACGCATGGGATCGGACCCTCGTCTCATTAATGTGATCAGCGCTGAAGGACGTCTCAGCCAACTGTCGCCGGATCTTCAAGAACGGTTTACCGCCGATGACTTGACCATGGACCAGTTGTATGACTACATGGATGAGTATGAGAGCGACGTGAAAGCAGGAAGACACTCGGACAAAGGTTGGGGCAATTCTTGCTATGGAATGAGCGAGTTGGCGTTGATTGCCGCCACGAAAGTTTGGGCACATATGGAATCTTCTATCAAAGTGGACTGCTGTGATCCTGGATACTGTAAGACAGATATGACGAATCAGAAGGGGTCGCGAGATCCAGCTGACGGCGCAAAGCAAATCTTGGTACCTGCTACTATGCAGAACCCACCAACGGGTCAGATTTTACAGAGAATATGATTGCGAGCTGGTAGAATGCTAAGAAACAGATTGGAGTAGTCCAGACGATCGCGAGCTTCGGGAGCGGTATGCCATGCAAGGGATCTCCTTGTCGCTTCGTAATTTCATTCTTTATATGTATTTATATCACACTAAATGAGATAAATGTATCATCACACGAATGTCCACGCGAGTAGAATGTCTTCCTCTATATTTTGGGGTTTGGTTTTTTCAATGACCTTGCGACTCCTGATTCGCTGACAATGGTGTCGCTTATCGTAAACATAAGCGACGTTTGGGGACTAGCTATCAAGGAGATACGGAGTTTGACAAGGACGCCGTTGCTTTTCAGGAGATGACGAGACTTTAAACGTTTGCTCTTTTCGCTTCGCTCAAAAAATACTGCGCTTCTGTCGCGAACATGCTCGCAAAAGCGCATACACAATTCGTACTATGTGATATCCAGTACCTATCGCCACTGAATTCATTAAACAACGAAATGCTGTGCGACTTGTATTCTATGCGAGCGTCGAAGTCTCGTTGACACGCCCACAATAAAACAGAGATCTCATTTTCAAATCTATCGAAACGAAGTGGAACAATCGTCGAACTTCGAATGAGAAACTATTCTTTGATGGCTTCGTGCTATATCTTGTATCATTCCCATTCCTAGAATCTCACAAAACGACTCTCAAAAGATTTGAAAGCTTTAGTTGATAAAGAAAAGGTATCACCATGTCAGACTCTATTCCCCTGTCAAGCAACGAACGTGTTGCAGTAATCACCGGAGGTGAAAAAGGTATCGGCTTTGATATTGCCATCCAGTTGGGACAATCGGGACTCTTCCAGCATATCTGTGCCACTTGTCGTGATGAGAGCCAGGTCGAGTCTATCGTCGATAAGTTGATGAAGAAAGTGCCTCCTTCGGTCAAAGTATGCAGCAGCCCGTTGGAGTTGGGTGACATGAGAAGTCACGAGGATCTCGTCACGACCTTGCAGACAATGTACGGGAAGATTGATGTTCTTGTGAACAATGCGGGCATGGCATATGACGAGGACGATTCTACGCCCATTGAAGAGCAGTGCACCAATACTATGAACGTCAACTTTCGTGGAACGTGTGATTTGACGGAGAAGATGTTGCCATTGCTTCGCAAGGGCTCCGACCGTCGCCTCATCAACGTTGTCAGCGAAAAGGACGGCTCAAGCAGCTCTCCCAAGAGCGTCAGAAGCAGTTCACCGCGGAGGACTTGACCATGGACCAGTTGTATGACTACATGGATGAGTATGAGAGCGACGTGAAAGCCGGAAAGATCAAGGAAAATGGCTGGGGCGAGTCGTGCTACGGCATGTGCGCATTGGGATTGATTGCCGCCACGAAAGTTTGGGCCCATGATGAACCTTCTATTAAGGTGGACTGCTGCGACCCTGGATACACCAAAACGGACATGACGCACCAGAAGGGAGATCGCGACCCGTCCGAGGGCGCCAAATGCGTTGTCATGCCTGCTACCATGGACAATCCTCCCACCGGTGAATACTACGCTAACTACAAGATTGGGACCTGGTAAGCTTTCCTTGGTCGGGAGTGGCAAACCAGTTCTTCATCTTTCGGTGGCTCCACGGATCCATACGAGCATTGCATAACTTTATATAAAATTGTATTTATATGAATAGTCGCACTGCATTGCATTGACTACGCAACGCCCTTGTGTCTAAGATACTTTCTACTCGTACGTTTAACTATTTATTTATTATTTACTTTTCGTGGACGACGAATACGTATAGAAGGAGAATTTGAGCGCGCACATAAAGATGAAATGCGTCACGGGAAACGCCAGCACAAACGTGGCCGCTTTCCCCGGGTCTTGTTGCAGCAATGGGTTGGCCAAATTGCGCAACACAAAGCACCCCGACGCCAATGTCGCGAGCATCAAGAGCACCCACTGCACAATGGACCACAACGGCAACCAAAGAATGCTTGTAACAGCAATATAGGGCACCAGACAATATCCATAACAACAAATCCACATGACCCACGGAACTTTGTTCATTCCCATGCAGATAGTGGCCAACCAAAAGAAGGTGGGCAATCCGACCGAAAAGTAGTCACCACACTGAGGGCATGGATCAAATGCGTGAGATCGTATTCCATGGCTTGCAAGTCACTTGGCACCGACGACGGCGTGGAATCGGTGGAGTTGGTAGTACTCGATGATGCTGACTGCTGCTTGCTGAAATGCCGCCAATGATCAAAGTAGAGGAGCATGTTGCTCGTGACGGCCAACATAAAGATAAACGTACAGGCAATCCACAAGGGACCGTACAAATCCGGGCCTTTGCGCAGGATGGGTGTCTCATTGGCGGCAACGTTGTTCGAGGGATCCTCATTGTGTTCGGGATTGTTCACATTCCGCGCATCGCCCAAAGTATCGACTCGAAAGTAATCGGGAAGATGAAAAAAGAGCAAGGCCGCCTTTAACCGGCCCAAGATATCCGCCGTGTCGACATCAAAATACACTTGATAGGTATCCATGCGCACACAAGCCAAACAACCGCCCCACGAGAGAAACGACGAAGAAGGCGCTTGGTTGTTATTGTTGTTGTTTTGCATGGCAGCATTCTGATCCATCGTTCCCGACAAGTACTGCACGTTCGTTGGTTGCGGTGGATATTCTTGTTGTTGCTGCGGTGGATATTGCTGTTGCTGTTGCTTATAAGGATGTTGATGCTGCACATACGGTTGCTGTTGCTGTTGCATATAAGGATCTTGCGGCTGTTGCATATTATAAGGTTGCTGTTGCTGTTGCGCTTGCTGCGGACGAAACGGATTGGGGGCAAACGGATCTTCGTCCTCGCCGTCGGCGTAATTGCTATTCGCGCCGTACGATGATTGCATCATCTTTAATAATTTGAGTGACTATAAATTCAGAGAGAGCAGCAACGGAACAGTTGTTATTATTATTAGTTGTAGTTATTAGGCTCGAGAGAAACAAACTTTTGCTGTTGTTGACGCGAGAGGATCACCATCGTCGTTCGCGTCCCAATGCTGCGTCGCTGCTTCTACGTAGAGTTTAGTACTGCATTCAACGGTGCGAAAGCCGCGCGCGCATGCAATGTCTCTTTTCGCGTCCGTCCGACCATCGTCCGTCGAGCCGATGACTTCTCCACGTAAGATCCGAAAACTCACCCTCGTTTTGTTGTTGACACTGACTCGGCATGTTTTTATTTTATCTATTTCATAGAAAGAAGAAAACACACAATCCACAAACCATATTCAAACAGCAATACATTATCATCATGCGATCCCTACTCCAACTACTTCTTCTCTCCTTGTCCTATTTTGGCGTCTATTCCTTGGCCCCCATGACACGGCGTGCTTGGTGTCTGACGACGGCTTCTACCACTCTGTGGGTGCCCTGTCGGCACAAGCGGCTTCCTCAAAACAATCATTATTACTCGACGAATTGAAGGAGTGTCAAGTCAAATTGGAACCCATTCCTGCATTATTGGAACAAATGGAATGGGACAAAGTGCGGTCGATTCTCAAAGTGCCTCCCGTCAATAAATTGTGGAATTTGGGGATGTAAGTGTTGAAAAGTAGAATGAATCCAGTCTATCATCACCCCATCTCACTCACATGTTTCATTTTCGTAAGTCCCAAAATACAGTCATGCTATTGGCCAAACAAGTCGGAAGCATTGAATTGTTTGAACTCAAAGACGACTTGGCCTTGACGTTGCAGTTGTGCGATCAGTATACGTACAACAATGCCTTTGTTTATTTTCAACCGGGAAATGGGAAATATAGTATCAAGGAGCCGCAACAATTGGCGCGCAAGGCCATGAAGCAAATTCAAGAAATTGTGGATCTAGTCGAGGACGAGGATCATAGAGAGTATACGACTAGAGAATTGTAACACGAAGTGGACGCTGGTGGCGGTCTTTCTGTTGAGACGATTGATAGATCGGTCCTTTTTTTAGCAAAAATAATAAAGAATAAATAGAAATGAATGAACTATTATTAGTCTAGACAATTTTGTTGGCTTGTCCGAGCTAGTGTTCCAACAAGGATAAGGTTCATTAGAATTCAGGCGTCGTTCGGGTGTGACGTCCGCTGAAATGTTTGGTTGGGCTCGGGAATGACGAGTCCCGAGCGCAAGACGACGTCGCAGTTTTTTCTCGATGTTCCGTTTTCTCATTTTCGGTTCTTTTCGGCTCATTTCATTTTCTCAAGAGAGCGAACTCTTTGTGTGAGAAAGGTCTTTCATTCGCTTTTCTTTTTTTTTATTATTTCTTTCGATTCTCTTATCACATCCTTACTTGATTCATCATGACGACAAGCAAGCTAGTCATTCTCTTGTTGAGTGTATTTGTTTCGCTGGAACAACCCGTCGCGTCGTTTTCGTTGCAGCAACATCGACGTGTTACGAGAACGACGAGCGTTCGAAAACAGCCGAAGCATGCTCTTCTGTAAGTTGGTTCTCAAGTGACTTTTGATTTATTGCATTCTCTGGTGCGTATTTCTCACTCGCATCTATTTTATTATTCTTCTCTCTTATTATTATTGTAACTCCATCCACAGACACTTTTCACAGAACACACCGACGCCACGTTACCAATCGAATCAAGACAATGAAGAAGAAGACGATCGACTTATCAACAAATTACGACTCTCCAATGTCACACTCAGCATTACCAACACATGGAATGAAATCTTTGTCCCAACATGGGATCGCATCAAATTGTCCGTCTTTTCCTTTGGTGCCGGCTTGTTGGTCGCGACGATTGCCTTGTTTTTGCCCATTTGGACGAGCAGTTCGCCATTAGCGAACCAAAACTGTTTCAGCCCGTCACACTGTTTGAAACTATTCTGAGTGATTTGGAAACAACGTACGTGGATCCGGTCGATACGCAGCAATTGTTTCAAACGGGCATTCAGGCCATGTTGCAGTCACTCGATCCGTATACAGAATTTGAAGCCAAGGAGGATGCACAGAATGTCATGGAGTCAATTGATGGGAAATACGGTGGTGTGGGCTTGGTCATTGCTGGGGACGACGACGACGAATGTGAACAAGAATGCGGCGCCGCCGCAAGTAATGCCGGCCGACGACGAGGCCGTACGAGATGTGAGTAGTAGTGTCTTCGAGCAGTAGTGACATGGAAGAATTAGACGAAATAATGGACGAAGATGAGGATGAGTTTGATTTTCAGTTGCGAAAACAAGAGAAACGTCGATACGAACAGGCGGCGGCCAAAGGGATTCGTGTTGTGAAAGCGTTTGAAGGATACGCTTTTGATTATGGCTTGCGACCGGGGATCGATTGCTGGCAGTCGATGATCAAATCTTGGACGACAAGACAGTAGAACAAGTGCGCAATGTTCTCCGTGGTACGCCTGGAAGTCCTGTAACGATTCAATTTAAACGGGATGGTGTAGAAGGAATTCAGACGGTGACCATGCCTCGACAGGTGGTTCGTATCAATGATGTCAAACTGGCGACGCTTCTTAGTCCAAATAATAACAACAACAATGCCGACCCGTCGGTCGGTTACATTCGCGTCAGCGCCTTTTCGAGTGATACGGGCGCTGAAGTCCGTCAAGCTATTCTGTCCTTGCAGCGGTCTGTCGAAGACGCTAGTCACGGAGAACGCACGTTGGAGAATTTGATATTGGATTTGCGCGGAAATCCCGGCGGCTTGTTGACGTCGGCAGTGGACGTTTGCTCGCTATTTGCTCCCAAAGGGAGTGACATTGTCAGTGCCAAGGGACGTGGCTTTCCCGGCATTCTGTATCGCAGCCGAGTCGATCCACTGGTCGATCCTCAACGGACCAAGCTAGTGGTTCTGGTCAATGGTCAAACGGCCAGTGCAGCTGAAATTGTCTCCGGGGCGATTCAGGATTTGGACGTGGGCGTGATTTTGGGAAGTGAAAGGACGTTTGGCAAAGGATTGGTTCAAAATGTGGAGAGTTTGCCATTTGACACTGCCTTGAAGTTTACAGTAGCAAAATACTACACGCCATCCGGTCGATGCATCCAAGGGATCAACTACAAACAGGGCGACAGTGACAGTGGCTTTGGCAAGCAAAAGGTCGCGGAGCGGATCGTGCGACTTACTACACACGAATGGGTCGTCTCGTGAAAGATGGTGGCGGTATTGAGGCCGACGTGCGCGTGGATGCCCCCAAAGCCAGTGCTTTGGAAATCACCTTGCTGCGGAGTGGTATCTTCAATGACTTTGCTGCCTTGTGGAGTCAGAATCACAAACTGACTGACTACGTCAATTCCGATACAAAGCGGCTGGATGTCGTCAATGATGATACGTACAAACAGTTTATAGCATACGTCAAAGAGCAACAGCAACAAGGGAACCTAGAATTGGAATTGCTTTACAGCAAGCCACTGACCGACTTGAAGAAAACTTTGAAGCAATCGGGATACCTCGGTGCCGAAAAGAGTGTCGAGCAGCTGCAAGCGCGGATCGTTCGGGATATTGAGAATGATTTCAACAAGTATCGCAAAGACTTGATGGAAGATTTGTCACAAAGTATACTGTCGCGATATTTGCCAGAAAGTATGCTGATCGAACGGGGAGTCCAGAATGACGTGCAAGTGCAAGCGGCAATGCAGTTGCTGCAAACGCCTGGAAAATACGAATCGCTTCTTGCCCGCGATGCAGACGTTGCCGTCGGAACGGGTAGCCTACAAATGGCGCAATCTGGGATCACCCTCTCAAGGAAGAATTCCGAAAAAGCGTTGCTGAATTTTGATACTGTAGCTGGTTATGATCCTAATATATTTACAATGAATTATATAGAACGCGCTCTGTTCGGCAGCACTAGAATAGTTCAACGTTGATCTGGGCAACGATTTCCTGTTTCCTCACAAAGCTTCGAGTGAAATAACTAGCTGTTACAATAGCAACGTGAGGGTTACCTGTTAACTCTAAGTTGTTAGTTAGATTCCCTCTACAATCGGTAAGGAAGCTGACTCCAGAGGACGAGCTAATGCGGGCATGAAGATAGAAAGGCCTAGAGGCGTAGATGGCAAGTGGCGAGAGCTTTATGTAGCAAATACTCCGTCCCAGAACGTGAATAACGGATGACACTTCCGAAACCAGTACCATGTACCATACCAATGGCAATAAAGTTCCCATATCCCTTTGCTGCTACAATAAAAGCCAGTCACGGAGACTTAGGACATTTTGTTTTTCTTCCTGTCTACCGTGCTGTTTGACGCGACGCATAACGAACACGAGACCGCACAGGGTTGTCTCTCGTTGTGGGGATCATTTAACTTTCATTATTGTCCTTGCATTCAGTTTCGAAAGCCTGGAGTTGTTAATGCAGAATAACTTTTGCTACTAATTCAATAATGAGCGACGCGGAAGATCACACGATGATGCAGCGGGCGCGCGCATCTCAGCGAGGTGGTGTCGTACATGCCCGCTGCCGCAAAAGCTGCTTATCTGGAGGCGCTTGCTCAATGCCCTCACTTGGTTGAAACGGAATCGGACCCGGACGTCTTTCTGAAGTTCGAGAATTTCAACTACTGGAGTGCAGCGGGACGTCTGGTCACCTACTGGAGGAAGCGGCAGGAGTTCTTCGGCGATCGCACGTTTTTGCCCATGGATTTGAGCGGTGAAGGAGCCATGAGCGAAGAGGATTTGAAGCCGATGGCGGCGGGATGCGTGACTATGATTCCCAATAGCAATATAGTGATTCATGATCGAACGTGCGAGAGCGATGCCGGAGATGAAGCAACAAAACTACGAAGACGCTTCTTCTTCATGCAGACACTAATGGGCCCCTGCGCGCGATGCGGAAAGGCCCTAGACTGTTTATTTACGGTTTTGAAATTTCAGATGTGCGCAGAAGAATGAATGCAGAGGCAAAAGCTTTGTTCACAGATGCTTTCCCAATTCCGTATCTGGAAGAAGTTCATTTGCTCTTCGTGAAAGAAAAAAATCAGACCTTATGGCAGTATTTGCTGCCTCTTGGGTTGGAGCAAATGTCTGGACTAATATCACAATTGAAGGTTCATAACTTTAACTCCGTAGGGGAGATTGCTGATGGTCTCTCCTGCTACGGTGTTACTCGAAATCATTTACCGGCTCGACTCGGTGGGCACTACAAAGTTGGGCTTAGTTCATTTGTGTTTTTACACAACCTGCCGCTATCGACAGTCGAAAGGTGGAGGAAGTACAACGCGGGTAACTCTTTGGACTCTCTGAGCGGGAAGGAGGAGCATGACGAGACCTGGCCCGTTTCTTGTCACCAAGGACACACACAACAGCAGGGTACTGAAGGAAAAGGAAGTCTGGAGCTTCTTTTGGACTATTTTATGAGACGAGCGCCTGATCTTCCCGATGTTGCAGAAATTGATTCACTTAATCCGTTGACACCATTCGATCCCATTATTCCAAACCAAAACTTATCCAATGAGTGGCAACATAACGACGAACCAGTCGTAACATCGACGTCCCAGAGCTACGGCGCAAATTATGTGCCTCATTCCGTTCCCATGTTCGTTGATACGGATGCGAAGGTACTATCCGAGTACCAGTGTCTAGTTCGCCAGCAGATCGAATTCTTTGAAGCCACCGACGATGATGTCAGTTCTTGCATCCGGGGAGAAATAAAATGATTGTGCCAGATCAAGTCGGAATTCGATGCCGCCACTGTGCGCACCTGCCACGTCAAGCAAGAACCATGGCCGCAACATATTATCCGACCACACTCGAAGGAATCTATCAATCCTCACAGAACTTGGCTCGAAACATTTGATCACTTCTTGCCCGTTGGTGCCGTCTGACTGCAAGCAAAGCTTAACTGAACTCTGCGAGTCGAAGTCGGCAATGGGTACAGGTAAAAGATTTTGGGCCGAGAGAGCAGAACTGTGCGGAGTCTTTGAAGACGATTTTATACTACGATTTCGAATGCGTTGATAAAACGAACTGTCGTCTTTTCAATAAGAAGGGCGGCGAAGTTGGCATTGCAAGTGAGTTGGTTTATAACGCTTGCACGACAAGCAATCCAGGTGGAAGATTTTTCCAAGCATAAACCAGATCCCAGGTACTTTTAAAGCACGGAACTGATGCCAAACACTGGTCATACAGTCTGATTTTAGACAATAGAAAACTAGCCTGCAACCACCTCCGCCGGTTGCAGACTCGAGCACGACTTAAATTCTACAGCTTTTAATATAATGTTCATTTGGAAGCAGAAAAAGCAAGTCTAAAGAAGGGCAAGTCTAAACACGCGAACGGCACTGATGGAACTTTGGTCGCCTGACTTTCTCCCGATTATCTCGTGTACATTTTTCCTCTTTAGGTACAATCGCAAGTTGCGTAGAACTAACTTCAGTGCAAAGGTAGACTTTTAAAGTCCAGCGACTCTATCTCTCAGCCATTGCTAATCTTTGCTTTAGTCACAACACAGACAAATTTAGACACGGGCACATTTTACGTCTTGATTTTCGATCAGCACTGCACACACTTTACCAGTTATCACCTGAGTCGGCAGCCCGCAGTATCCAGTAACCTTAGTTGTGATCGACAAACTTTATCCAACACAACATACATAAAGTAGGGGGCATTTAACGTTTAATAACGGCATGACTTTGTTCTATAACACCTGAAGTAGTTTAAAGTTTAAAGGTCTTTGATCTTTGATAGTGTTTCATTGAAGTACAGTGCAGTACTCAAACACCGGTCATAAAAAAACAGCACTGTAGGCGCACAATAAATGCAACAAGCAAGCAAGCAGCAAGCGCATGCAGATGATTGCGAAAAAAAAAACAAGAAATGAACGTTCGAAATGCACATCGTCATTCGAAATCCCCACAGTGTATCAAGGAAAGTGAATAGGCGCTGGAGTGAATTATGGACGCAATAAATAACAAAATGAGCGACCCGGAAGAGCACGACGATGGTGCAGCGGGCACGAGCACACCTCAGCGAGGTAGTGTCCTTCATGCCCGCTGCATCGAACGCTGCATATTTGGAGGCCCTTGCTCAGTGTCCTCATTTGGTGGAGACGGAGTCCAACCCGGAAGTCTTTCTGCAGTTTGAAAATTTCAACTACTGGAGTGCGGCAGGACGCCTCGTTACTTACTGGAGGAAGCGAAAGGAGTATTTCGGCGATCGCGCGTTCCTGCCCATGGATTTGAGCGGCGAAGGAGCAATGAGCGAAGAGGATCTAAAGCCAATGGCAGCGGGATGCGTGACTATGATACCCGGTAGCAATATAATCGTTCATGATCGTACATCCGCTGACAACGCTGGAGACACAGAAACGAGACTACGAAGGCGTTTCTTCATTCTGCAGACCCTTATTTGCCCTTGCGCACGAAGCGGGAAAGGTCTCAGGATGTTCATTTACGGTTTCGAAATTTCAAACGTTCTGAGAAAATTGAATGCAGAGCTGAAGGCGTTATTGACAGACGCTTTCCTATTCCAAGTCTGGAAGAAGCTCATATTATTTTTGTGAAAGAAAGAAATCAGACCTTGTGGCAGTATTTGCTGCCTCGTGGATTGGAGCAAGCGGCAGGTTTAATGCCAAATATCAAGGTTCATAACTTTGATTCTGTGGCACAAATTGCTGAAGGGCTTTCCTGCTACGGTGTTACTCGGGATCATCTTCCGCCCGAATTCGGAGGACTTACAACATAGAATCAAGTTCATTTGTACTTGAAAACAAGCTTCCCTATCTCAAGTGAAGAATCAGAAAACAATAAACTTTCTGTCTAGTCTTCGAGCTGAACTGGACAAAGCAGGGCACTTTTCAATACGACCGACGTGGAGAAACACGATGCAGTTCGGCGACGTGTTGCTCACCAAGGCACCGAAGGCAAAGAAAGCCTGGAGCTTCTTTTGGATTATTTCATACGAAAAGCGCCTGATCTTCCCGATGTTGCAGACGTTGATTCACTGAACCCGTTGACACCACTCGATGCCACCCTTTCATGCAATCCTACTGATAGTTCGTACCGCGATCGGTCTCGTTGCATTTCTTTGTACCTGGAGTCCGATGCCGCGATACTATCCGAATACCAGTGCTTAGTCCGCCAGCAAATCGAGTTTTCGAAGCCGCCGACGATGATGTAGCTTCTTCGATTCGAGGGAGAAACAAGGCTATCGTTCTGGGTCAAGTAGGTGTTCGATGCAGCCACTGTGCACATTTGCCACGTCAAAGGCGCGCCATCGCCGCAACATACTACCCCACCAAACTAGACGGGATTTATCAAATTTCTCAGAACCTTGCTAGAAACACTTGGTTGGTTCTTGCCCGTTTGTGCCTTATGAATGCAAGCGGCGATTAACAAATCTATGCGAGTCGAAATCGGCGACCGGTACAGGGAAAATCTACTGGGGCGAAACGGCAGCGACATGCGGAGTCTGCGAAGTCGATTCCATTCTGCGGTTTTCGACCGCATAGATAAATCGACTTCTGTATGTTGGATGTTGGACCAAATAAGCAACAAGAGCGAGCAACTCAGCCTCTTTTCACAAGGAATCCTTTTTTGTCTGGTGTCACGAATGCGAAGAAGCACCTTTGCGCTGACAAACCAATAATCTGTAAACATAGCCAACTTAGGGAGCGACTGCAAGTGTTTCTGGCAATGCATCGGGCACCGATTGATTTTGATGTAGCATTGCGAAAACGATGCGGACGCAAATATGTATGACGTAATCACATTGGCATAGACTTTGCACTTTTAGGCAACAGCTATGTTGTGTTTCTTTTCGAGGTTCATGCAGCGCTCCGCAGTGTCGCACGTATAACGCATCACTCGTTGCCGAAAAGGAGCTACCAATGTTCTTACGTGCAATCAAGGAAGAATGTTACTCAGTACTAGCAGCTAGCATTGTTGCTTCATGCAAGATGATAAACAGTCACGAAATTGTTCGACATAATATGTACCTACGACAGAGGCCCAGTGCCGAGGGACGAGGGATTGCGTTCGTCGTTTGTCGAGGGCACCCTTGATAAAATAATGAGAAAGTCTCCCTAGAAAATAATTTCACAACTACGACTTATTCCTTAGCAACTCACAGTGGGGCGCTGACGTGACATCTACGAATCATAATGAGACACTGATGATCCGTATCGAACCTGGCGTTCGTAGAAAAACAGGCACAAAGCCAAAACAAAAAAAGAATTACGTTGACCTCCGGCGAAGCAAATAATAAATCAGCATCCAGTCAAAAACTAAAAAACAGTGTGCTCCATGCTCACAAAATGAATGATGCGGAAGAGCACACGATGATGATGCAGCGGGCACGAGCACACCTCAGCGAGGTGGTGTCCTTCATGCCCGCTGCATCGAACGCTGCATACTTGGAGGCCCTTGCTCAATGCCCTCATTTGGTGGAGAAGGAGTCCAACCCGGAAACCTTTCTGCAGTTCGAGAAATTCAATTACTGGAGTGCGGCGGGACGCCTCGTTACTTACTGGAGGAAACGAAAGGAGTATTTCGGCGATCGTGCGTTCTGCCCATGGATTTGAGCGGCGAAGGGGCCATGAACGACGAAGATATAAAGCCGATTGCTTCAGGGTGTATTACACTGATTCCCAACAGTAATGTAATCTTTCACGATCGAACATCCGCTGGTGACGCTGGAGACACAGCAACGAGATTACGAAGGCGCTTCTTTTTTCTACATGTGTTAGTGGGTCATTGCGCACGAAGCGGAAAAGGCCCGAGCATATTTATTTACGGCTTTGAGATTTCAGATGTGCGCAGAAGAATGAATGCAGAGCTGCAAGCTTTGCTGGCAGGTGCTTTTCCTATGCCTAATTTTGAAGCGTTCCACGTCCTTTTGTCAAAGAAAAGAATCAAACTTTGTGGCGGTACATACTACCTCGGGGTTAGAGCAAATGGCCGGTTTGATTGCAAATGATGTTAAGATTCACAACTTTGACGCGATTGAAGAAATCGCCGACGGACTTTCTGGCTTTGGTGTGACCCGCGACAACTTGCCGGCCGAACTCGGGGATCCTACAATTTAGAGTTTAGCACGTTCATGCTGCAGTGCGGGCTTACGCGATCGACAGTGAACAGGTTAAATGGAACAAGATTTCTACCGAGTCCTCACGCTGCTCACGATGGGCACCATACCACCTGGACGACCTTTTCTCATCCAGGACGTACCCACACCACAGCGCTGAAGGAAGGGCAGTCTGGAACGTCTTTTGGACTATTTTATTAGACGAGCGCCTGATCTTCCCGATGTCGCGGAAATCGATTCATTGAACCCGTTAGCACCGTTCGATCCCAGTATCCCAAGCAATCCAACCAGTAATCCGAACACTCCTCGTTCTGTTTTAATGTATCTGGAGACGGACGAAGATATTTTATCCGAGTATCAGTGTTTGGTTCGCCAGCAGATCGAATTTTCGAAGCCAACGAAGATGATGTCGCATCATCGATCCGGGGAGGAATAAGGCGATCGTGCTTGGTCAAGTCGGTATCCGATGCCGCCATTGTGCACACCTTCCCCGTCAAAGCGTTCCTTGGCCGCAACATATTACCCGACCAAGCTTGAAGGTATCTATCAATCCTCGCAGAACCTGGCTCGCAAGCATTTGATCGGTTCTTGCCCTTTATTCCGCCGGATTGTAAGCGACGATTATCTATGTTGAGTGAGGTGAAATCAGTAACCGGTTCAGGAAAATGCATTGGGCCGATATGGCAGAAATGTGTGATGTGTATGAAGTCGATGCAATTCTACGATTTCAGGACACGTGATTGTAATGGATGTAGCGATTGAGATCCGGGTTAAGTTGCTCCTGAGCATGACAAGTAACGCGTTCCAAAGGCATATTTTTTTGTTTACTAAAGTTAGTCTCCTCAAGGCGCTGCAAAAAACGAAGCGTCGGACGATTCAACCGCGAATGCAACGCCTCCGTTGACGAGAGCGACAACAACGTATACTAGTCCATTGAATATCGATACTCACAGCAAATGCACATTCGAGAGTCTTTAATGAACTTCTAACTGGAAACGATCCTCATCAAAAGCATGTTGAATGATTTAGCAATCCTTATTATTATCAATTAACGAGAAGAATAGCAGGATAGATGGTTCGAATGTCAAGTTATCCATTCTCCTTCTCAAGCCGTCTTACTTTTTCCAAACGAATCCACAATAGCATCAAATGACTTTTGCAGTGACGCATAACGAGCTTCCGGTGTCTGTAAGGTGATTGTCACCAAGATCGACCCCGCGCCTCCCGTGGCACCCTGCTGTAATGCAAAAATAGCTCTAAAATGTGTTGGAGTCCCCGAGGCCGTTAAAGGCACGGTTTGTTGGTAATCAAAGATATACGCTTGCCGAGCCGATACAGCAGACAGCATTTTCGCAAACGCATCGTCCTCACCGCCCGCCAATGCGCCCTTGGGCATGATCGTTTGCGCCGCTACTTGATCGACGGAACCAAAACTCGCCAGACTCGTAAAATCGTCTCGGATCGGAGTATACGCAATCGATAACGCCGTGCTGTCGTCGGCAGGATCGCGCCACAAGAGCAACTCCCGACGGTCGCGCAGCACTTGTTTCGCAAACGTCCATTCCGATGGTACCGACAGGAAAAGCCACGCGTCGGATCGTCAAAGGCAGTGAGTTTGAGTGAATTGTCAACAGCGTTGGCGGGTGTGATCGGGAGAAGAGCAGCCGAAGAAGCAGTCGTCACCAGCCAGTTGCGTCGCGTCAATGTTTGGGGAGACGCTGGTGTATAGGCAGTTGTGAATGCAACAAAGAATGAAAGGAGTGCACAGTACGCGATTGCCTTTGAAGAATGTAGCACAGTCATATTTCTAAAGAAGAGGGGTATATTATTATGTTTGTCAAAGGACAGCCTCTTTTGCTCATCGGCACAACGAGGAAAATTTATAAACCGATCCGTTTTTGCATTCGAAAGATCCAAGTTGCACGTCTGTGGGTCTACCGTCTGTCGTTCTGACGGTGTGCAGCAAGCAATGACGTGGCGACAACCAATCAAAATAGCCGGAGGATGGACAAAGGAGAAGGGAGAAGCATCGTGCGGAAAAAGGAAGGAGTTCTCCGCTTCCATTGACACTCCGTCTACTAGAAGAACTGTAATGTTAGAGATACCAGTACAGTACTGTAAAAAAAGACATGCTCGTGGATATTTTGCAGTGGGGTTACAAGTTACAACAGATTTTGCATTCGCTGCTCTTCAAAAGGAGTCGATAGCCTACCGGTAGTTGCAGCTCAGAATAATAACAACAAAGACATTCAAATAATACACAAACAACATTACACCATGCGCTCATTATTCTTTTTCTTCCTCTTCTTGTTCATCAATACAATCTCCGCTGCACCGACCGCCGAAATTATATCTTGCGGAGGCTGAGCCTTGAATCGGCTTCCCGCCCTCAAATCCTTCTTGAAGGACGGAGAAGCCGAAGCGTACCGCGGTGTCAAAGTTACGTACATTGCGGGACGCACTGCCGTCATGACGATCTTTGATGACGACAGGAACGAAAAAAGAAAAGGTGCAGTTGCATACGATTACAGAAAAGCCGCTGCTGCATCAGTTAATGAAAGACAAGGGTTCGTGTTAAAGTCACCGGTCGAACTTGCGGCAGAACAACAAAATCGAGGTGAAAATTCGTTACTTCAGTTGGGGTGGTCGAAACTGGATCAATTGGGCCTATCAGGGCGAAAGGATCGTCGGGAAGCTCTACGGAAACGGCGAATTGAGGAAAGGAATATTTAGGAGAAACGGGGCCTTCGTACAGCTCGCTGTTTGGTTTGTACGGAGTTGCCTTGGTTTCGTTAGGGATCTTGGGACAAGTGGCTCGAAGACGTCGTCAAAAAGGAATCTAGGAAGGTAGCGCTTGGTAAAAGAGTGAAGGACTTTGTTTATTCGACACGCATTCCTGCGTTGGAAGGACGTTACCTTGCACGCGAAGCGAGTAGAGGTGGCCGATACACGACAGGAATGCTTCGTCGCAAAAGCGCGCTATTAATAATTACGGAAAAAAGGATCTTGATTCAATGCTGGTTGAGTGGAAGGACGCTGCCTTCGAAAGGTGGCTGATACACTCACATGCGACGTCTCGATCGTGTACAATTTAAAGTTAAGAAATTAGAAAGAAATTTTATAAATTAAATTCGTTTCTAGCTAGAGACTTCTCCGTACGGTGCGATTGTCGATAAGCTCGGTAGCCTCGGTAAATTCTGTGAAATCGTGGTCTAGCAAGCGCTCGCTCATCATGGCGTCGCTGTCATTATTCAAATCACTGTCGACGGAAACAACTCGCTGTTGACGGCGGGCACGGCGGCTAGATCGATGCCTGGGTTGCCTAGTAGACAACAGAATGGTTGGAGGCTTGTACCATCGTAGCATCAAGCTACTCATCACCACACTGACTGAGCTCAGTGCCATCGCAAGAGCAGCGACTGTAGGAGGAAGACGCACTCGTAACAGCGGGTAAAAGACACCAGCTGCGACAGGAATTCCCAAACAGTTGTAAATTAACGACCAAACAAAATTCCATTGAATCCTCCTGAATATAACGCGGCTCAAATCCAAGGCGGTGCATACATCAACAACATGACCTTTCACGAGAACGATATCGGATGCTTCATTGGCTATTGCAGCTCCAGTCCCTAAACTTAACCGACGTCGGCCTGAGCAAGAGCAGGACTGTCATTTATGCCTTGGAAACCGAGAGCATACAAAGTAAGCTGACCGACCTGAAGGCAAAGCAGATTCTCTGAAATCAATATGTTACTCACCATCGCCTACCATTGCAACCACTTTCCCTTCTGCCTGGAGTTTGCGAACATGTTCCAGCTTCGTCGCTGGTAATGCTTCAGCAATTATGCGATTCTCTGGGATGTCCAACTTTCGTCCAACAGCGGCTGCAGTAGTCCTATTGTCCCCAGTGACAATCCAGACATCGATTCCCATTTCAGAACGAAGATAGGCAATCGCCGGGCCCGCATCCTCTTTGATTTCATCAACGATTCCAAGAATCGCTTTCACAACTCCGTTTATTGCTACCAAAATTGCCGTCTTTCCTTCCTCTTCTAGTGACTGCATGCACTCTTCCGCAACAAAATTGACATCATAGTTATGCATTACCGCAAAGGATCGGTTTCCAACAGCAATCAACGTGTTTCCGAATCTACCAAGTGCTCCTCTACCCGTGAAGGATCGAAAGTCGGACGGCTGCTCAAAGGTTCATCCTCCATGTTATCTTCGCCGAGCTTCTCTTCAGCAAATTTGACAATCGCCTTTGCTAATGGATGTTCTAACGAACGTTCAAGCGAAGCAAGCAGCCAGAGAATTTGGTTTTCGTTTACCTGGTCCTTTTCATCCAATTTAAGGAAATCAGACACTGCAGGTTTGCCCTTTGGTTCGAATAAAGCCGTGAGTCGTCCTTCATTTTGACCTGTTCATCGAGACTATACAGTACTTACCTTCGTCAGAGTTCCCGTCTTGTCAAATATGACAGAATCCACCTTGCTGGCTATTTCCAACGACTCCCCACCCTTCAGCAAGATTCCCACTTTCGCAGAAACCCCGTGCCCACAATCACTGCAGTTGGAGTGGCGAGGCCCAATGCACACGGGCAGGAAATGACCAGACATGCAATAGCAAAGAGGATGCTAAAGGTCATGGGATCTTTTCATCCGCATACCAAGAGGCCGGGACGACATGCGTTGAACAAAGGGCGTACCACACCAGGAAAGTAAGAATGCTAATGGAGCATACCACCGGAACAAAGAATGCTGAGATGCTGTCCGCGAATGTTTGAATCGGAACAGCGCGAGTTTGCGCGTCGTGAACGAGCTGGACGATTTGTGCCAGAGCCGTTTGCGCTCCAACACCGGTCACTTCGCAAAGGAAGCTCCCACGTTGCGGCTTCGAATCCCCTCACTTCCAGTCTCGACACAAACCGTACCTCCCAAAACTGAAGAACCTAATGTCTTGAGTACTGGCATGGCCTCTCCTGTGACCATACTTTCATCAACACTCATCTCACCAAACAACACTATACCATCCGCTGGAATGGATGTGCCCTGAATAACCTTAACAATGTCACCAGCATGAATGTTTTGAATATGCACAACTTCTTCTCGATAGGGATCTCGTGCTGGATTAAAATCGACAGAACCCGAGATCGCCGTGACTTTAATGGCAGTTTTGCTTGCAGCTCCAAGAGCTGCGTCAATGCCTGACTCGTACGCCTCACGGCTAACGCTTGCATCCACTTTCCTCCCAACACAAAGCATATGAGAACGGCAGATGTTTCAAAAAAGTGCGCCGCCATGTAATCGCCCGTCAAGACACCTACAACGGCATAAGAATAGGACGCTGTCGTACCCAATGCAATGAGCACGTCCATTCCAGCGCGACCGGCGATGCATACGGCAAAGAAAGCACCGCGGTAGAATTCATAACCCGAAACAAATTGCACAGGCGTCGCCAGAATCCACAATAACAGCGCCTCTACTTCGGTCGTCAAATGATAAATTACAACCTTTCGATGCAATATTGGGAATAGATTGTGCGGAATCAACATGGTCAGCATCAGAATAGGAACAGTTCCCAAAAGACTCCATAAAATGCCCGGCGACGGCCTTGTACCTTTTCTTTCTGTCTATTTTGTAGTAACTGCCACCGTTCCTCTATTTCATCCATCCCTGGAGTCAATACTTGTTCCTGATCATTCCTTTCCGCATCGTTCAACTCTTGCTCGTCCGCCATTCCATCCGACTGCTGTTCCTTTGCAATCACAACTTTGGTCACCGAATATCCCACGGCTTCAATCGCATTCCGCACTTGCAACGTCATGACGGTAGCATCGTTGCAATCCGGCCACATGACAGTAGCCGTATCCGTCGCCAAGGAAATGGCAAGGCTCGTCACATCCGGTACCGCACTGCGAACGGATCGCTCAATGACTCCACTGCAAACAGTGCACGTCATGCCGTCGATCCAAAATTCGGCGCGTTTTAGTTTTGTTTTCGTTGGCGGTGAAGCTTCTTCTAAATCAACAATGTCGCCGACATGTTGCGCAGCCGCGACGCGAGGCGAGATTGTTTCCACGTTGTTTGCGTCTTTGGTGGATTGTTCGTCGTCCGACATGATTTTCTGGCTTGTAGTGAATGATATATACAATAAAGAAGGTTCGCAAATGCTAAAACGCACAGCACAGTCGTTGGAAATCACAATCGATAGCAGCAATCACAATCGTAAGAACGCCCGCGATGGGAACCTTTGGACCATCATTCGTGTCTGCGATGGATTCGCGACTTGAGAGAGTCCGTTGAGTACCGAGCAGCTTCTTGAAATTAAGTCCGATCCGTGTTATGTTCCAAAGGAAAGAGCACCGTCGTTTTGAAAAAGATCGACCATGGTGGCAATGCCATTCTTCGGGCATCCGCTTCATTCTTGCAACAGTTATATTCGAATCGCGTATCGCATTACAGTACTTCTCTCGGCTCTCTCGGGGCTGAATGAAGAATACTTTGTTTTCATGAGGATGCACAACACAAAATCGATACCGCTTATCGGGTCTGTATTTCTATTTCTCTTGCCCATGCATGAATGCAGAAATAATACAGAATACAGCCGCGGTACAATCACTCGCAATTTACAGAGCTCATGTTCCTTTAATGACCTATTCGCGTCCATTTGTTCATTGGTCGAATATTGTCAAAGTCTACGAGGCGAACAAGGCATTACCGCCACCTGCTCGGGTGACATTGGTGGAGAATGGAATATTTTGATTCAATTTGACGAACTGTGCTATCCGTCACAAGCCCGTGAAGACAGCTTTGCTCGAAATACGGGTGATACGCAAGCCGCGTTGCCCGAATTCGGTTTTGCTCGATTGAAAGTGCCTATTTCAATTTTCGCGTAGCAACTCTGGAGAATTCGCAACATCAAGAAATTGTGACATACCCTAAAGAGGCCAAGGGTTTGTTGCAGCAAGTGACCCTGTACACGCCCTGTGGTGATTCCGTGGCGGATTCGTTCTTTGGACGAGGTTATTGTGCAGATCCGTGTCCACAAACCAAATTGCAAGGGTCCTTGCAGTGTCAAGAGCAGTGTATTGTTTGTTCCGATGGAAAGCAAGTTTTGGATTGTTCGAATATACATCCAACACTTGTGGAGGAATGTGAAATGAAAGCGCATTCATGGGAGCGTTACTGGCGTATTTGAAAGCGGAATCGAGTGGAAGCCTTGCTTCCGAAGAACAAGAAGAAAATGCGGAGAATGTGGACGACTTGGAAACCACCGACAATGGAGGAGACGGCAAGCAAAATGAAAACGAAGCGCCATCGGCTGGAGATGGGACTGCGGCGGAAGATGAGAGTGCTAACAAGCCAACAGACGTTGAAAATTCCAGCACGACGGGTCTCAATACTTCGGATGCGTTCGTCATGAATACGGTTCGATACCTTGCCTTTCTGTTGCCAGCAGGAATAATATCCATGCTCTAAAACAAACTATATATTTATATTCTAGTGATTGTTAAGCAGCTTCAAATACCGCATGTCTAATATCTTATGTTTACTGTGAAGCTACGTTTTCCCCATCAATTACATTTTAGAGTGTGAATGCAAGCAACGCCGAAGCCAATCCAAGGATAAGAGTGGCCATCTTGGTGCTCGCCGTCGATGTTGTCGGGGAATAGGAGGCTGAATATCTGGCCCACTTGGAGTCGGCACGGTGGGATCAGTGGGGGCGGTCGGATCAGTTGGGAAGGAGGGACATTCATGGAAGGCTCATCAGACGGTTCCATCACGCTCGGGGTAGGAAAGTCAGATGGTGCCGGACTTCCAAACATGGTAGGCGCAGCAGTGGGAGCAGGTGTCGCGGCCGTGTTCACGCCAAACTGGTAAGCCGAGATCTGACCAAGAATATCCGCAGCATAGACAGTAGTGCCCCTTCCGTTCAAGGCGATATCACCATAGACACCACCAGTGACATTGACCTTCCACTCGGTCTGGTCCAAGTTGCCGGCGGGGACCATGTAGATTCCACCATCAGTAGAAACAGTGGCTTGGGTGGCGTAAATGACGTACTGCTCATCCTGCGTGAGCAAGAGGCGCGAGGAGACAAGATCCGGCGTGGTTCCGACACTCATGCTGCCATAGTCGTACGTCATGGACCAGATTTGGGCGGCTGCACCAACACCGTATACCATGGGCTGGACGGGGTCGCTGCTCAAAGTGACTTGGGCACGAGGAGCTTGGTAAGCCGGAGCAGGGCGCTCAGCACGGTCAAAGGTAGCGCGACCAGTGCGACCACGGCTAAAGTAAGTACGGGCGAGGGAGCTTCTCCAATGTAGCAGTCCGTGGTGGCCTTGGAGACAGTCCAGTACATGCTGAGACCTCCGTTGGTCAAAACAGGACCCGTGATGGCGTGAAAGTCGGTGCGGCTTCCCATGGGAGCGAACCCCAAGGGCTGAGTCGAGTCCATGGGGAACTGAAAGACGAAGACTTGACCATCCGTGCTTTCAATGGATGTGGCATCTTTTGAAGTGTCCCAAGCGAAAAGAAAACGTCGTTGGTGTTGTTGGCACCACCATCGTACCAACCAGCAGTAGGGTTGTGGTAGTAACCAATGGGCGAGAAGGGACGTGTCACGGCAACAGTTCCGTTCGAGCCGCTCTCTTGGGAGGCATAGTTTTCCGAAAAGATGGGGGCAAGAGGAGCGGTAGGGCTAGCGCCGCTAACCGAGAAAATGGACAAGTAACCTTCGAGTGCGTCAACATTGTGGGTGACAAGAATGTTGCTTCCGTCGCTGCTAGTGACGGGAGTACCAGCAGCAATACCATTGAGCGACTCGGATTGGAATACAAGGGCACCGGAGGTGTCGACGGCAATCACACGACTGCGAGATGGGGAAAGTAGTACGTGTGAGACAAGGAGGACAGAGAAAGACTCAAAAGAAGATAAACCGCATCAAGAAACACTCACGTTGTAGCCAAAGGACTGTCGTTTTCTCAGTAGCTCCATCAGCAACAGCATAGACAATGTATGGCTTGGCGGCCTTGTAACTGAAAGTGACTCCACTCCAGCAACGAATGGCATAGCCGAGGCTTTCCGGAACAAACGTCCACAAAACAGTACCGTCCGTCGGGTTAAAGGCTCTTAAAGTACCATCCGAAGATGTGGAAACCAGCATTTTGTTGTCCGGGGACAAGTAAATTCCGTTTCCTTGATAGACTCCCGCCGAAGTATCATCGGTCGTTCGACCCCCCAGAGAAACGTCGGGGCCTGGTAGGTGAAATCTTGAGCTTGCACCTGCAGCAAGGAGCTCAAGAAAAGAAAGACAAAGCTCAAGGCGACTTTCATGGTTTAAGAGCAATGAAGTAAAAATACGATAAACTGCTTCTCGGGTCGAGTCAAGCTGTATTTGTGATGGGAAAGGAACGCCGATGCGGTCGAATCTTGCGGGCGGAGGGAGAAAGATTGAGACCACTTTCGTCATCGATCGTCCAGGATTGTACGGTTGAACGGACAAGTCCGGCTTTTCAACCGTCCGGCTTGTCTAAGTAATTTTTCCGCGGACGCTGACTATCGAAATTTTCCGTTCCCCTGATCCATTTGTGTACCACCGACTCCGGCCACGCTTTTCACTCTTGCTCTGACTGTCGAAGAACAACACTCTGAGTAAGAGTACAATCCATGACTCAAACGGTCCAGTCTAATTACTGGACTGTGGACTAGATTGTGGGGTTGAAACGGATCGATCAGTCCCGTGTCCCGCCTTCTCAAACAATGATACTCAACCTTACTGTATAATGACATGAAGCGTGCCTTTGCCAAGACAAGACGAACGCATTGGAGGAACTTTTTGCTGAACAATTTCGCAAGATCCAGTTTGATGTCAATTGTACTATTATTGAACTTCTACCTCTTCTAATTTAGCGCCCTTCTTCACGCAAGATCCGGAGTACAGATCAAAATATCGTTGCGGCTATTGATGTCAATGCGCAAACCAACGTCCAAATAAACAGTTTCGTACCATCCTCTTCCCACGGGTGGAACTTTGTAGACACCCCATCGACCAATGTCCAATGTCGCTTCGGAAAAGACAAAATCTGTGCGCGTCCCCGCCGGATCCGGTATCGACAGGACGCCTTGCACACCGAACGAACCGCCTCGAACAAATGGTATGCAATTTTCGAGACGACTTCCATCAATGACTTGATAGATGGAACCAGGTGCACTGATGCCTTTTTCTAGGAAAAAGATGGTTTCCTTTTCGGTCGTCCACTGCAACATCCATTTCTTTTGAAGGAGCGGAGAAGCGGCCGTGGCTTGGATGGGTGACAAAGGCTCGAGTTGTTGTATATCACTTTCAATAGCACTGCGCTGTACATTGCTATCTTGACATATCTGCAAGAGTTCTTGTTTCAGGCGTGTGCGATCTGTGCTCTCACTGTTCGGTTGAGGAGAAAAGATTCGTTCCAACCAATTATTGGTCGTCGGAGCTGCTGGAAAAAACGCACAGCCAAACGATGTGCAAAAGCAGTTCCAGACAAGAAGCGCCACAGTAAAATTTTGGCGTATATGCATGCTTGCTTGCTGGATGGCTGGATGAGAGTCACAAGAAAGAATGATCGATGCGGCAAACACTGTCGGTGCTTGTTTGCACAACACCCTTAATTGTTTTCGGCAGCAATGCCGAAAGCAACGCGATCGGCGGTGCAGTTTTCTGGAAAGGTCCAATCCTAACCTTATTGAAACGTAGTTCCTTATTCAGGCGGTAGGGGTACCGGTAGGTCACGCAAGAGCGAGCACTGAAAAGCACAAGAAATTTTGGCTGCGAGAAGACTGACCGAATGACGAATGACAATTCCTATCTACAGTCTGTGCAAGTTTAACTGAATTCGTGACGACATGTACTTCTTCGTGGATTGTACTTATCCTTGTCATTACTTGGCCTCTTGTACAGATTTGTATCGAAAGAATTTTTGACGTCTTGACACTTGACCCTTGACCAAAAGCGTACCGGTATCCAATCATCTAAATAAATAAGTTCGCCGCAGCAGCTGCTGATAAGGATCCAAGATCAAGATAGGGTCGAAAGTACAAAATGGGCACTTATCGATTGTGTGGACGTGGTACATAATCGAACGAACGAGAACCCCAGCCATCCATTTGTGTAGGATGCAGTATATGTCCTACGCAAAAAACAGGAAATCATGTCAAAAGCCGAAAACGCGCGGCTAAAGTGCAAAACACATGCGAAGGTGTACGCATGGCTCAAAACTCAAAAATACAGCCTTGTACTCTCCTCTATTCGTTCTCGCGTACTTTTCAGTGTCAACTTCTCTTTCAATAACTTCGTTTGACGTTTGACTCTTTCATTTACTTTTGAAACGCTCTGTAAGTAAGTAATTATGGTTCTTGTAGATGCCTGTTGTCAAAGCAAATCACGTAAAAAGAGAATTTGAATGAAGGATTGTTTGTTTGGAGAGATCGCTGGTCATCATGATCGTTGTGTCTGCAAAGCGAAGGTTATTCGCGTTGGCGATGAGCGGTTATTCTTCGTTGTTGCTCCTCTTGGCTTTTCATCGTTCGCCTCCGATCACAATATGGAGAGCGCGCTCTAACATGCCCCTTCTTCGTGCTCTAGTACTTGAAAAACATGGCTGACTTTAACAATTACGAAGGGGCGATGACCTGATGCGCGCCGCGGCGATTCAAGACGGCCTTTATCTTCTTTTCCTCGGCACGTCACAAAGAGATGAAGGAAGAATTGGCGTTGGAGGAAAAGCTGAAAAGGTGAGTTGGAAGAGATGAGCGTATTGTGTTTACTGGAAGGGTCTTTTCGTTGCGGCTCCTCAGCCTTCTCTTTTCGTTTTCCTTCCTTTCCTTCAGACTACCACCATTGCGAAAGCTCTGTCGAAAGAGTGGCGAGAAATGTCTCCAGACGACCGAGCCATTTGGGATGCCAAGTCGAAGATCGACAAAGATCGCTACGATACCGAAATGACCACGTTCAAGCAGCACCAGAAGCTTCACAACACGGTGCCCGCAAAAGACAAAAAGGACCCCAACGCACCCAAGCGACCCATGTCGGCCTTTTGGCCTTTTCGAATCAACGTCGCGCAGCGCTGAAACGCAAGAATCCGGATGCCACCAACTCGGATCTCTCCAAGATGTTGAGTATCGCATGGAAAGAAGCGACTCCGGAATTCAAAGCCGAGTTTGTGGAAGAAGAAGCTCGTCTGCGAGCTCAATACAAGGTGAACATTCTTGCTTGGCGAAAAAAGAAGTCGGAGGAAATCCGGACGACCATGGGCAAGAAGACGACTGTCCCTGTCGTTGCCCCGGCTCGTGGGAAAAAGTCTGCCGCTCCGGTGCAGCCGCCTCCGCAACAACAGCCGAGTATCGGCCTCGGCAACACCGGCATGTCGTTTGGCTTTGGGCAGCAGCAGGAATGCTCGGAGGCATGGGAGGAGGAAGCCAGTTTCTGGGAAATCATTTCGGAGGACAGCTCCAGCAGCAACAACAGCCGCAGCAGCAATTCTTCAACACGGGATTCCAAGGAAGCGGCCTTCAAGGCATGCAAGGTGGCGCTAACCCTGCCATGTATCAAGCGTTCCAAATGCACCCCAGTTTGCGGCTCAGACACAGCAGCATAGTATGATGGGAGGAGGTCAAGTCAACCTCTACGGCCAGCAGGCCATGCCGCAGGGCAATTACGGCGGCGGTTATGGCTTGATGGGTTTCTCGTCCGGTTTCGATGCCTACGGCGGAGCCGATGGCAATAGTATGTACTTGCATCAGCAGCAGCACGATGGGCACTAGGCTCCCCAGATCCTCGACGGAAAGAGTTCAAAGCCAAATGTGGTTCCGTTGTAGAACGGGACAGCGGAACTTGTTGCTATTGTGTAGTAGGACGTCTTCAAACAATAATATCTTTATCAATAGTTTCTTTTACTAGAAACGAAGAGTCTCACTCTCTAGAGCTTTCTGAGGATGATTTCCTTGGTCGTCCGAAAAAGTTGCGTCCCTGAATTCTCACGGTAGCCGCACGGACGCGCAAAAGGCGGAGACTGCAACACAATACCAACGACGAGAGATTTCTTTCGACGTTCGATCGAATAAGAACATGCATCGCAATTGATTTGCTCGCTCTTGAAAGCAATCATTTATGATCATTTATGCATTGGTATCATCATGATAATCATAAAGAGTCAGAATGAAGAGCTTTTTGAATCGAGTCGGCGGTAATAACCAGCCTCCGGAGACTGGCAAACAGCAGGAACCCGCAATTCTCCAGTGGGAGGAGAAAGACAGAAAGCTTTTCTTTGTAAGTGAATGAAAAGACTCTAGGTCGAACATGTGCGCATTAACCTCAATTTCGCGCTTCTTGATGTTTCGTAGGGCTGCTGGGCAACTGTTCTGATTGCTGCGAATCCGCTGTTTTCTCTGAATTCCGACTATACCAAAAGGCGGACAACTGTTTTGACGAGTTGGTTGGTAGCGTCGGCCCAAGCTCTGTCATTGGATCCTTCGATTGCGGAAGCGTACGTTCCTCTCTTGGTAGATCGATCCAATATTATCCATGAGCATTCGTCTTATGAAGAGAAACACTCGAATCAAAACTACTTGAAACAACAAATTTCCGAAATGCGCGCGAAAATGGAGCCGTACTTCGATGCCATTTCCGACATTCATACCTTGCACTTGCTGTGTCACATGTGGATTCACTTGTTGGTGACGGTGCCCGCTGGTTACGATGCTCGCTTTCGGTACGCCATGAAAACATTTGTAGTGATGTATTCTTTGATGCAGCAGAAACACGGAGTGGAAGGATTGGAAGGGCGACGCGATATTTTCAGGCGCTCGAACAGTGCATTGCGCAGTATTTAATTTTATTTCTGGAGCAGCAACAAAAGAAGCAGGAAACACTACAGAAACAAGAAAAGAAAGAATCATCGAAACTGATGCGCAATCTCAAAATTGGTGGAGCAGCTGTAGCGGCGGGAGGGTTGTTTGCGATTACAGGAGGATTGGCAGCGCCAGGAATTGCGGCGGGCATTGCTGTTGTGGCCGGTGGTACGGCCATTGGAGCTACGGCGGCCGCATTGTTTGCCAGTTCCATGGTCGTCACGGCATTGTTTGGCATCGGCGGTGGTACACTTGCTGCATATAAAATGCAGAGGCGAACAGACGGTTTGACCGAGTTTGAAATACAGAGCGAAGTTTCGTCGGAGCAACAATCGTATCTGTCAAGTTTGGTGGCGGTTTCGGGCTGGCTTTTGGAAGACTATGATTTTCAGCGGCCTTGGGGAGTGACGCCTTCGAATCCGAAAATCAGTGATCGTGCGGAACTGTTAGAACGCTTCTACTCTGTCTACTGCCCTGAGCAATTGCCTCATGTCAAACAACACTTGGAACTTTACAAAGACCGCGAAGACGAACTGTGGGAAGTTTTGGAGTCTGCTTATGGGCGCAATCCAGATTCTCCGATTCCCAGGCCTGGTTATTCGACAAAAGTGAAAGTGTCTTCAGAACAAGAGCAAATCGTTCGAGAAACATTTTCCGGCCTCGGGCTGTTGGCGTTGGAAGAGATCCCAGAAGTTCATTCAGAACACGGGCAGAAGATAGAGCCAGCTACTTTTCCAATCAAAACTCCAGTGCAGGAAGAAAGTAAGGAATACAAGCCGCCCAAGCACTTGTCCACGGTCTGGGACTATCACGAAAGATATAATGGGTCGGAGCTTTTCACTGTCAAGTTTGAAAGCAAGCCCTTGAAGAAGCTCTGCGACGCTGCAGGTAGGGCTGTTAGTAGCATGATCAAAGCAGAAGGAACGAAGCGGGCTCTGCAATACACGGTCATGGCGACTCTGCTAACAGCGGTTGCGCTCCCCTCGTTACTATTGAAAGTCGCCAACGTGATTGACGAAGATTGGACTTTGATATGCGAGCGGGCAGACGAAGCTGGCGTTGAATTAGCCCGAGCCTTGCTCTATCATAAGGGAGGCAACCGCCCCGTTACTCTGGTAGGCTACTCGTTTGGTGCACGCATTATCTATGCATGTGTAAAAGAACTCGTACGGTACCAGAAGCTTTGGGAAGAATGGCAGGAAAATCACGCCGAAAGGACCCAAGAGAAAGCGGGAGCGATAAACTCAGAGGCTCTGATGGCGACGATTTTGCCTCTATGAAAGACCCCTCGAGCATTCTTGAAAATGTCATTTTGATGGGATTGCCAAAGGCATTCAGGGCACACGAGTGGGAAAGTCTTCGGAGTGTCGTTGCGGGTCGACTCGTCAATTGCTTTTCTCAAAAGATATGATGATAGGCTTGATGTATCGCTATAAGCGGTTGAATGTGGAGGGTGTATGTGGAACTGGGCCAGTATCGTTGACGGGTGTCGAAGATGTCCACGTTTCTGACCTTGTGCCAGGGCATTCTGAATACTGCTATTCGATCAGTGAAATACTGAAACGGGTTCGTTTTGGACAGCCTTTCTATTCCGCTTCCACAAAATACGAAGAGATTGAAGATGAGATGCTGTCTAGCTCTGTGGAAACAAACTCTTGTGATGTGAAGATTGTTTGAAGAAATCGCAATAATAATGTTCAGGAAACCGATGCTAACTGCTTATTATTTGCTCTTCGGCGAAAAGCGATAAGCGAAACATGCAACAAACTAATGAATTCTAATTTATATGTTTGCTAACGACAAAACTTTCGCTACTAAGTGTTTAGTCCCTCGTCCCGTGATCGAGCTGCTGTGCGTGCTTATCGAAACCACCCACTGTTTTGAAAACCTGGAGGAAAAGAAAAGCCGTTGTTACCTTGTTGATTTGCCAAGGATTCTATCAATCTGGCGTCTACAACATAAGTCGCATCCCCTATTTGTGACTGTTGTAATTGCAAGAGATTCTGTCCACTGTTGGGCACGAGACGCGGTACCAGTGCCAGACTGTGAATATCCCGTGGTTGAGGCTGCTGCTGAATCACGTAGTATCCCGGTCCTGCACACAGAGGAGAAGAACAGCAGACGAGTGAGTGAATTGCCGTGTTCGCACAAAAGAGCGGTTTAAATAAATGAAAAACATACCTGTTAACGATGCAGCTAGTTGTTGCTGAAGCTGAAGAGAATGCTGATTCGCAACATGCTGCTGAAGGCGAATGTGATCCGTGAGATTATCGAGTATTGCTGCATCAATACTGCTTGAGCGGGGCGGTCCTTGCATACGATTATGAAGGGCGCCAAGTAAGTCGCCGGAAATCATAACATTGGATGCTCCGGAAACATGCCCCATTCCACCTAGAGGTTGCCTATTTCCGAGAGATGCGATAAGAGCCGACTGATCTTCTTTGTTCGTGGCATCTACGCGCTGACCGACCGCAGAGGCGTTCAACGAAGGTAGATTGACTGGGCGCGGAGATGATTCGCGCTCTTCTGTTGCCTTTTCGATGCCGTTGCTTTCGCCTCCTCTGCCTTCTTTTTTTCTCCAGACGACAGCATCGGTCTTGTACTTGGCGCGCAGCTTGGCCTCTTCCTGAACATACTCCTCCTTTACTTCGGGAGGAATTTCTTTCCAGGATTTGGATAGCATTTTGCTGAGATCTGCATTCGTGGCTGTGGGATGTTCCCTTTTCAATGAAGCACGGCGTTTGTTCGAAAAGCCAAAAGGCAGACATGGGCCTCCGAGGAGCGTTTGGGTCTTTGATGTTCGTTTTCGAAAGTTTACGCGCGTGATTGTAATCCTGCATTTCATAATCGTATCGCTCTTTGTCGATCCGCGACTTTTCATTCCACACAGCTCGATCTTCTTCGGACATTTCACGCCATTCGGATGAAACCATCTTTGCGATATTGGTTGTCTAGCGGATCCGCCAAAAAGACAAAACAGGTGTAAGTAAGAGTCACATTCAAGACTCATCACAACCGCAACACGATGCTTACCTTCTCCGTCTTGCCCTGTTTCGCTAATTCTTCTTTTATTTGCTTATGCCTCTGCGAGGAGAAGAAGATGAATGCTGTTTTGAACCTTCGCGGCGCAGTTAGCTCTCTTCTGCTGCCTGCTGCGGCACTTTCGGGCTGAATGAGGACATGAGAATGCTATTCTAAAGGAGTAGGATGGCTGAGGATTACGGTATTGTGAGAAAGAAGATGAACAAAGCGCTCTATAAGGTTTGAATGCCTATCAACTTCGCGAACGTGATGTAAAGATGCAACAGACTTACTCTGTGACTTGGTGATATAAAGAGTTGCTTGTGCTTTATGTCTCTGATAGCTTAGCATGTAATTATGAACGATAATTGATAGCGAAGAGATTTTAGAGACTCTTCGCATTGCACCCAAAGTCAAAATGCATCCCCGAAGTGTTCGGGTCGGTTGTATACAAGGTACAAGGAATGAAGTTGAGGTCAAGCAAGATTTTCTCAGGCCTTTTGATCGCAATTCGCACGTTCGATTTGTTACCGAGTACTGAGTACTGAGTGTGATGAATCTGCAAGTTTCACTTCACCATAATAAAAGCACTTTATTTCGGTGCATGGTGTATCTCAGTATCTCATGAAGAGATCTGAGATACTACTGCGGACACAGAAACGCATGAGTACCAAGTAACAAGTAACCGCTGATAAAAAACTGATAGGGCTATGAAAAACAGCACATGCAGTGTGTATGATGACTATGTATTTCGTGAAGCCGCAAATAACGGATGACGGTTATCGCACAGTAAGCAACGCGAGTAAGAAGCACGAAGAGTATTGACTATTTTGAAAAGTTTACAGGCACGTGCCACTGGCAAAACGCTTTCAACAACAATATGGCAATATGGACGAAGAACAAACTAAAACAGTTGCGCTTCGCTGACGTATCCGATTCGTCAAAACCTCCTACGTCAGAATAGAACCTGATACTTTCGAGTCTGAAAGTACTCTCTCGGCATCTGCTCCTTCGTTCATTCCGCGGGTAATGAAACGTTTTTTGATCTGAGACCGAACTTGGACGTCAGAAGTTTGTCAACCGAACAGCGAACGACGCGGTCGAACCTCGATCGGCCATCGGCGATCGGGCGTCACACGTGACACTCGGAGTATCAACTTTCTGCGATGGTGTCACCAATGAGTTCGTGTTGCTGGTCTTTGGCCAGTACGACATCAAACAGTCGACAGTGGTACTTTATGTACAAGGGATATTTGGCATTTGGTAGCAAGAAATTCCGATCGTGTTTGTTTTGTTCGCTCGTAGTTTGTAGTTAGAAGCGTGGATCGTGGACATGACATGTTGAACGTTGACACCGTGGTCGTCTTGTGGTCGTTAACTGTGAACTGTGAACGTGGCCTTCGGCGAAACTCAGTTTTCTTGATAAGTAAAAGCAAGTGGGAAGCCCACTTAGGCTAAGCTAAGAATTAAGCACGCTAACGTTTCACACGTCACCAGAGACGTGACTATATATAGACGATATTGCTCTACATTAGCATTTGTTCCCCTGAACAACGATTTCCCTTCTTTGTTACGGAAGATAAGGGAAACCATTGGTTTTTCATATTATTTCATTGACTCGTCAGCACTGACATTTGTCCGGTGTTTCATTTTTCCAACCAAAGGCGCACCGAACAAGGCGAGATTTGGGTGAGTTTTGTCGCTCTAACTAGTCAAATGAGACAGAAGACGAAATTATCTGAGCTACTGCAAAAGAAGGAGATTTGCGAACACAAGCCTTGCAGAAGACTGAAGATTCGGAGGCGATACTTCCTCAGGACTAGGAGAACTTCCGATGCCTGGTCGCCAATGTCGATTCCTTGTGTGAGGTATGATAAAGCTCATACGGGTGGACGCAATGCATCTCAGCTGACGTACCGGTTGGACTGTTCGAGCTCACAAATTCGATACGAACGATTTTGGATCCACCATAATTGTTGATACTTTGTGAACCATCACTGGATACAAGCAAGCGGCCGCAAGCATCAAAGTCAACATCGACAGGACGAAATCCATCCGGCCACTGTGACGAAGGAGCTTTGTGAGACAGTAAATCCTTCGGTTCCCCGCCACGTCACCGTTCTCGGTCATTTCAACGAACACAACACTATACCCTACCGGAATGTCGCGGTTCCAGCTACCGTGCATGGCGATAAAAGCGTATCCATCCATTTCTTTGGGAAAAGCCATATTCGAAGGACATTCCGGAGGTGTTTCTTCCGCGTAGTGATAGAACGTGATTCCGAGTGGTGCTGAATGCGCCTGCATCGATAATTCAGACGTCATGTAGTTGGCTCGGCACTCTTCATCTGTTACGTTTCGAAAGGTTGGCCAAGCCCAAACTGTACCTCGCCCCATTCCTGGTGGCTCTGGCAACTCGAATTCTGTCCAACAGAAAGGATATCCCCAATGTTTACCGGCGTCTTCTTCTCTGAATCGGTTCAGCTCCTCGCCCTTCAGTAGGGTTGCACGGGATTTTTTTGCTTTCGTGAGTGCAAAGATATTGATAATACTAGTATCAAAGAAATAAGAATTCACAACGCACCGGATTGTCATTGTGAATGTCACCACCGAGATCATCTCTCATCAGATTGTCGGCACTATTTTCGACGCCCCACAACACTCCAAAGCGGTCAAAAGCTAACCCTACCTCATTCCGAAGTCCGTCGGCAAATACTTCGCCCGTTGTAAATTCGATAGGCAACTCGGTTGTGTTTGATATACCAAATCGCCGAATCCGCGATCGAAACGAATCTCGATCCACATTCATATTCGAGCCCACTGCAATGTACAAACGATCCTTTTCATCAAATGCCAGCGTCCGCGTCGTATGACCATAAGGAGCGCCTCCGTTTCCATCGGCATTGATATTGAAAATCACCTGTTCGGCATCCTCTACTGCCAGATCACTGCCCGTCAAGGGCCACCGATACACAATTTGATCACTGCTGGCGTACACAAATCCTTCGTGCACCGCCAGTCCGTGATTCAAGTCCGGAGCGGATGCAAACGTGGTTCGAGAGTCCGCAATTCCGTCTTGATCGCTATCAAAATATCGCACAACACTTCCAGTTCCCCGTTCGAGCGCAAGGAATGCTGACGCGTTAAACGAAACAATACTTCGGGCTTGATCGATTTCGATCGGAAGTTCATAAGCACAAAAGCCCGACGGTAACACGGCTCCCGTGAGTGCTGGTAATAATGAGCACATTGTTGATTATTGAATGTTTTTTTGACGAAGACAAGAATGATCAAGGCGGATGGATTTACCACAACAGCACATTTCATTCGAAGAAACGACGAACGTGTCGCGATTTTTTTTGAAACGCGCTCGTCGCGAGTCGCGAGAGGGACTCATTGTACGCTATCCTTACTGGAGGTTGAAGCATTGCAAGACCCGCTTCTTTATTCAACCAAGGTTTTACCTTACTATACTTTTCTCTCGATCACCTACATCACCCAACGCCATTCGTCACGGAAAGATATCACGCTGAAGTCTCAATTAAGACAAAAATGGTGGAGGAAAGCAACAAAAGCTATCACTTGTCCGACACTCAAAGAATCAAGATCCGGATCCCTATTGTGAAGTCTATGCCGGTAGCGGTGCATCCGCGTGGTGATTGCACCACTCGCTCCGAATCTGTTGCAGCAAATATACATTCTGTTTCCTGGTTTTTCTGAATGTCTTGGATCGTCATTCGATTCATTTTGGTTGATATTCGTATCAGTAGTATTCTGCAACGGAATCGGTGTATTTGCCATTTCCCACAATGCAGCCTCTTCGTTTGCTAGTTCTTCGCGATCCATGGACAAGACAATGTCTTCTTCTTGAATGGACCACGTCCAAGTAGTTGCATCCGCATTGGGCTGTATGGAAATGGGAAAAGATACGATGATTCTTCGTCCTCACTTTCATCGTCGTCATCAATATTGTTTGCATCCTGCTGCTGTAGATATCGCTCTAGTAGCTGACATCGTCGTGCCGTTTGTTTTAAACGAGCATTACATGTACTGGACGCTCCCACAATGGCCAACAGAATGCTACACAAACATCGGAGCGATTGAAGATGCTCGATTGAGGGGTTTTGATTTGCGACGAGCGCATCGTAACATCCCCGTAATTGCGAAAGAGAAATGGGATTCGGAATGTCTTTGTATTCATATTCATTTATTGATGCAGGTAGTTATTGGTAATGCTATCAGGTGAATAAGTCATGCCGTTGTTGGTCCTTGCATAGAACGTTTTTCTGCTCGCATCACAGAAGGTCTGCATGAGTGACGGACGGACGAACATTTATGGATGACATCATCGCGCACCACCTCGTTCGAAAAACGATGACTGCGGTTTTCCTTTTGTTCTTTCGCAACAACAGCAGAATAACAATTCATTCCAGCTGACTTCATGATAAGTATGTTTGCAAGGAATTAATTCTTAATGTTTGAATTTAAAACAAACAACTGAGAGTTTAAAGCAATTTACGTCAAGCGAAGTGTATATGCGTGAAGCTGCAGGCATGATGGCGATGATGCGAAGAATATTACAATTGCTACTATTCTGCGGGCTCGTGTGTTGCAGTCAAGCCTTTCTTCCAGTCGCTCGGCTGCAGTCCGCAGTGCATTCTTCTTTCCGAATATACGCAACTAAGCAGAAACAAGAAATAGCAACCACCGATTTACGCACTTATTCTTACGAAAATTACACCATTCGCTACCGCTACAAACCGCCGGCTCCAGGGCATGAACAAGATGCACCGTTGTTGTTGATTCATCCCGTCGGTATTGGACTATCGTCGTGGTTTTGGGAGAAATTCATGGACGAATGGTACGGGGACCAGCCTATGCGCCCGATTTGTTGGGTTGCGGTGCGGAGGATGTCAGCGAATTTATTACAGCGTCGTCGCTGCCGGATCGGTGGGTAGACGCCTGTGAAGCTGTCTTGTCCTTGTTAGAGTCGAAGGCAAAGAATCAGTCTAGGACATTCCTGTGGTTACCAAAAGAAGAAAAGACTCGAATCGATGGATCGTCGTGGCACAAGGAGGTCTAGCACCGATTGGCGTCCGTATAGCACACGAAAATCCGTCTCGCGTCTCTCATTTGATATTGACATCCTCCGACATGGTCCGACATGACTAATGCGGTTCATTCCAAGGAATTGCAACGCAATTATTATTTCTTGAGCTCGCCCATATGGGGTTCCTTAGCATTTCAGCTGCTGGAAACACGATGGGCGGTTTCATTCTTTTCGAATCTATTCTTGTTTGCTAGTAAAGATACAACCACGTGGTTGGATCAAGTACAAGCGGGGATCGGTCCACGATTTCCCATCATGGCATTCAATGCAGGATTTTGTCAACAAGTCTCGTATGAAACAGAACTAAGAGAATTGCGGCAGCCGACACTGATATTGCAAGGACAGGACGATACATCGCGGAAGCGAGATGGGTACATACACAATATGAAGGACTGTCGAATCGTGACGATACCCGGGAAGAATGTACTTCCGTGGGAAAGTCCTACCAGTGTTTTCGAGACTATTCGAGAATTCGTATCATGATACTCTTCTAGAGTGGATTGTATCAACAGCGTTCCAACTAGAGGAGCTACGTAAACGGTTCCAACGAGGCGATGCTCCGAACTGTACGATCTTGGAGATTAAAGTTCTCGTCGGAAACGAACCTTTTGTCTATGGAGACTCATGGGCTGTGCCGTACTGCAGCCCCAATCCAAGATATAACATTCGGGGCCTTTCTGTAGACTTTTTGCACTCTAACAAACCACCTAGCGCCCTTTTAGCCATAACTTTATTCTGTTTGCGGAGAAAACGATAGTGCCCGTCCGTCCGCCGTTTCTCGTCATGAAGCTTTTCGATTCGACGCATTTTTTCATTGCTGCGCACTCGTCGTTTTATTATTGCTCCGCTTTGAAAGCCGAGAACTCTTTTCGGCAAAACATGGAACAACCTACTCGTCAGGAAGATGATTTGCTAGAGCTGATTCCCAGGACAGAAATGTCGCCTCAGCAAACGGAACTCGATGAAGCGTCTTGGTGCGGAAATTTTGGTCGCTTCCCATGTACCAATTGCGCCGAGAAATCAGCCATTTTGGAGATTTGGAATGGGAGAAATACCCCAACAGTTCCATCTGGATAAACAACGGAACTCTCATTTGTATAGGAGACAAGGTGGAGTATTTACAGGGTCTCGGAAAAATATTCGCTTTGATATCGATGACGAGGAGCTTCGTCTTCGTTGCGTGGTGTATGGCAAAACCGATGCTGCAATCGCAAAGACAGTCACATTTTTCTGCTCAATGACGCATGCAGAAAAAAGAAACATCCCTTTCCAAAGATCTTATCTCTCTATGCGTGAATCCTTCAAATTTAGATTCTCTGCCCTCCGAGCTAAGCAGCTGGCTTGCATTTTAGACGCCGTTCCCAAACGACGCTTTAGCTTGGGCACAGGAACCTGGAACGCGGACCAGTCTAGAGTGCTGGCAACACGGCCTCATGCTTTGGATGTAACGCTTTTGGAGATAAATTTGCTTTTAACGACGGTGGAAGGGCATTTGTAGACGCACTCGCGAACCGACATTCATCTTTTGGTTCGTTTCGTTTGGCTAAAATAAGCAAGAAGGCTTTTAGCCGCGACAATCTGGAGCGTCTAATGAAACTGGAGGTATTCGAAAGCTTGAAATTCGTTCGCTGCTTAAGGAGTATGCTCTGCTTCCCTTTCCGCCAAAGTGAATGTATTGAACTACTATATGTATGCGCACCTTCTTCAGCCAGAGGATTTGATTCTGTGGAAATTGTGGCGACAGATTTGACGTTGACACTAGAGTTGAAGAATAGAGACAACTGGAATGGGCTTCTTGTCGCTTTGTTGAATCGAGTTACAAAATCGGGCAACGTGGAGAGATTGGATCTCTCGACCTACTACAATTGGTCAAACAACGGCGAGCGTGATTATTTCCATGCTGACGACACCGATGATAATGAACCTTATGCTTATGAAGAGACGGAACCCGTCACGAAAGCTTTGATTGACGCAATCAACGGCAATCCAAAGTTAACGTATCTTGATTTGACTCGGACTCTTTGGCGCATCAATTGGACGCCCCACTTACAGAATATTTTCAAGGCAATGGAAGAACATAAAGGACTGCAAAAGTTTTGTATAGACAACCGTCCGGTTATTGACCCTGATAACTCTTCGTTGACACAGCTACTTTCCAAAAACCGTAAAATCACAGTTCATGAAGGGTTTTATCACCAGTTCTCCAATGGATCCAGAATCAATGAGCTGTATTCTCTGAATCGTTTCTATTGTGGATCAGAAAAGTTGATAAAAGAGTCTACGATATTACGATCCTTGCTGGTGGCTACGTCGTTGGTAGAAAATGCATCGAAAACGTTCAGCGCATTGGCTTGTTGTTGGCGAACCACACCGATGTGTTGTGTGAGTTCATCGAAGCTATGAATGCAGAAGAATCAGCTGTGCTGGAAGTCGTTCCGGATGAGATAGCTGTTACTCCTCCGGGAGCAAAGCGGGCTGTTTCTACCAAGCGTAGAAGGGCGTTTCTACCAAGCGTAAAAGGGGTATTCAGTCGGCCCGTTCTGTAAAGAAAGTAGCTCGAGATGAGGCATGATGGACCCAGCCTATTCACCGTTATTGCGAATGAATTGCGTTATCGTCTCTTTGTAAACATAACATAACTCATTAGTTTTTGGTGAATCCGTAGAGTAGACGAGATTACTTGGGAAATTATATTGCGGTGTGATATTTTCATTAATCAGCAGCAAAGATGCAAATATCAAGAGTCAAGACTAATTTTCTGGTTTGCGTGATGCGGAAATTTGATCTTGAACAAGCTCTACCAATGCCAATCAAGTTTATAGTCGTACACAGCAGTCTAGCTAGCTTGACGAAAATGATTCGTTCCTCCACGTCAACCTAGTTTTCTAGTGTACTTTAATCGGTACTCACGCAGATTTTCGACACTTCGAACTTCATACGAACCGTGCATCAATTGCAAGCTGGCGTAGAAGTCGAATTGCAACTCGACGAGACAGCCGACACTGCTGGGGAATTTCTCTTGCTCCAGGGCAGACCCATCAACGAACCAGTCGCACAGTACGGTCCCTTTGTCATGAATACAGCACAAGAAATACAACAAGCCTTTGCAGATTATTCCAAGACACGATTCGGCGGTTGGCCGTGACGGAGGATGATGGTGTTTGATCGCGAGCAGAGTCGTTTTGCGCAATTTGGGAGTGATGCGAACAAGGAGACGCCATCGAATGTGGTGCGTTTGGCGGATTAGTTAGTTGTATAGGTGTATGAAGAAAAGTGAATTATTCACCTACTAGCTGCGTTTGTTACACATGACGTCACCAGGATCCACGACGGGTCAGCGTGCAGCGCGAAACCTTGGAAACATTATTTTTCTCCCAACGTTGCATTTATTTATTTATTCATTCAATTCAATTCTATTCATTATTTTCCCTATTATTTTTGTTTATTATACTATAAATCGCAATGCTATCACAAGGACTGCGACAACGAATAAGGCACGTGACGCGTAGCGCTTCTTTCGTTGGCCACAAACGAAGACTGGAGGCTCCTCGCAGTCGACGGCACACAACCACCAACAACAACAAACCGGAAAAGAATAATACTATCGGAGAAAAGTCGAACAATATTAATGAAAGTACTACATCGTCAACAGCACAAACAACAACACACGATATCCCTAAAGCATTCGCTATCGGCACACTCGCCGGAACCATGGGATCGTTGGCCGGCATGGGCGGAGGGTTTGTCATGATTCCTCTGTTAACAAGCGCAGCCTGTCGGTTAAGTCAGCATCAAGCGCACGGGACATCGCTGGCAGCGGTCATGGCGACGGGCCTGGCGGGTGCTGTCTCGTATCAAGATCAAGTCGATTGGGAAGCAGCGATACCGATTGCCCTGACGGCCATGGTGACGGCGTCGTTGGGGGCTCGGACGACCACGTTTCTGTCGGAAGTGTGGCTCAAACGGGCGCTGGGCATGTTGTTGCTGGTCATGGGACCGGCGGTGCCGGCCAAACAGTATATTGTGGAGCGATATTCGCGTCTAAAGCAACTAGAAGAAGACGAAGCGAATGAATCATCATCACTATCACAGAATGCATCGTCCCCTTATCCCAAATGGGTCGCTCCTGCGAGTATTGGATTGTGTTCGGGATACTTGGCAGGCTTGTTTGGCGTCGGTGGAGGTACTTTGGTCGTGCCGGCGTTGATTTACACGCAACCACCAAAGGATGCGCCGTATACGCATCATCAAGCGCTCGCTACTTCCCTGGCGGCCATGATTCTGCCCGCCTTGGTGGGAACCATGACGCACGCCAAGGCGGGAAATGTAGCATTTCGTGTAGCGCCACCATTGGCGTTGGGAGCGTTGGTAGGTGCCTATGGGGCGGGAAGCTTGCACTGGGTACGGAGGAAAGGACGCTGCAGTGGGGGTTTTCCGCGCTTTTAGTTCGGTTGGGGACTCGGACACTGCAAAAGACGTTCTGAGGAGGGGATTGTGTTTATTTGTATTACAAATCGATGGAATAGATACATTCTTCCCACTTAGTACGAATCAATCGGATGAAGTGCTCGGACCGGACGTGTTCACGGTATGAATGAAGGATTGCAGAATACGCCTTAAGTATTGGCCAAATTGTATTGGCTATCCTTTTGACCGCAAACGAGTTCCCAGACTAAAATTGCAATTTAAATGAATAAGACAGGAGTTCAAAAGCATAAAATTTCTCTTAAAGTAGTGCATTGACTACAGGATTCCGAATTAGGGAGACAGATGCTTCAGCCTGCGATTGTAGAGTCAAACACAATGCTAGCGGTTCCTCCATGTAAAATGTCCTCAAAACGCCCTTATTCTGGCTTGCGGGTTGGATTGGCTGGTTGCTTTTCTCCTTCGTGGTATAGGTCATCCTCATTGTTTGTGCTTTGCTTTGTCTCTTCCTCGGGTGGCGATGATTCCACTATAATATCATCATTGATGGTCAACACGGAAGAGCTCGACTCATCTAGAGGAGGCGCAGAATCACCGGCTTGATCCGTACCAGCTGCCGTTATATCGTCTATGTGTTGCGCTATCTCCAAAGCCTCGGTGAGAATATCGCAGAGTTGCCGTCTCCGTTCCTCTGGAGACGTGATGACGTTATCATTCCTCATGTTCGGATTCTGCGGCCGTCTTGACATTCTCCTCTGTTCATTTAGTGACAAAGAGGCGGAACTGCTGTGCTTGCTCATGAATGAAGAATATCAATGTGCGTTAGATGTTTTCCATTGCGCAACGAAGTTCCAGGAAGTGGGAAGACAAAATGATGATGATGATACTCTTTCAATTCGATCGGAATTTGCTTCCAGGCCATCCGACATCCGACATTTTCGACGCAATTTCGGTTTTCGGCCTATTGGTTTTTTCGCTGATCGGAGAAACGTATGCAGAGCCTCAGATTTCCAGTACAAAACACATCAGCCTCTGCTGTTCTCTTTTCTGCAGTCTCCAGTTTGCAAGGTTGCCGTTTGAGTCAACATACATACGTCACGCGGCGTCGCATCAGACACATCCAGTACCACTTCAGCTTCCTTCCTTCCTTCCCAGACCGGACTCATTTGCATTCGCGAGTCCATTCCTTCCACACTTCCATCTTGGAATGTTTCATCCTCCACACTTGCGTTCCACGCACCACTATGGTATTTAGAGCACTTGTTCCCGAATCATAAACTTCCGTCACTTTTCATTGAAGATCCGCCTACTCATTCTATGGAAAGGCAGTTGACATCAAGTGCGATTGATTTGGGAACGACGACTAGATTCCAGACATTTCATGTTTTTACATTTCATTCAAAGCAGAATAACAAGCTCATAATTTCTATTTGTTAGCCTGACGAATCGAGGTTTTCCCCTTTCACACACAGCTAGAATTAGGCCTCTTGTTGTGGTGTTGAAAAACATTTGGCAAGTATCTGAATCCTGTTCGATACGACACGTTCACTTTGTGAAAACTTACTGGTAGCACTGCATTGTTTCATTTTCCTTTCATTATGAGCAAGGAAACCTCCTCTGAACCGGAGATGAAGTCCACTGACCTCGAGGTCGGCGTGGAGGCATCCTCTCCGACACTGGCCGGCTCCTTCGAGTTGACTACTCCCATCTCGGTACTGAAGCCGATCTCAAGCCTCCCAGCTCGACGGCTATGACTTCCAACGTGGCTGCTCCCGGCGTCTCTCGCGCCGACGATTGACGCTGGAACGTCGACGACGGTCCTCCTCCCCTCTACGACTCCCGGAGCGTTTCGTTCTCCGGAAGGCTTTACTTTTCCTGCAACTCCTGGAGTGTTTCGTTCTCCGGAAGGCTTTCCGATTGTTGCGATGACCCCGCCTACGATGGGTGTTCTCATTGACTTCAAGCGCGTGAAACTCGGCGGGGAACCCAAGGCTGATTGGTCTGGATTGGCTTCGCCATCCCGTGGCACGCCGATGTGCCACCGCTATCGCGTCGGACTCAAACGAGCAAAAGAACTATGCTCACGCACCACGCTTCCGGCCGACTTTGTCCTCAAGAAGAAATGCGACCTCACGGATTTGATGGCGACGCTCAATCGCCACCTCAAGATGCACGGTACCGACACGGTCATGTACGTATGCGTGCCGGATCCGGATTGGCCAGGCAAGGTTGCCTATGTTCCATCTGATCATACCGCATTGATTGGATGAAGGTGCGCCGGTGTTGAGCATTGGATGGCAAATTGTTGGGATCAGTATGATCTTGACAACGACGCTGCTGTCTACGAGCTGTTACTGAAGGTCTGCGATAAGGAAATGCGCCGCACGATCAACCCCTACCTGGTCATGAGCAAGAAGGAGCTTCCTGCAAGCATTCTACTGGCGCTCATCATCTCGCAAGTGGAACACGTCACCGCCTGACGTATCCGTCCATGCGTGCCGAGCTGATGAAGAAAACGCCCAAGAGCTTCACTGGCGTCAACATTCAAGCTTTCAATGAAGACGTGATGCCGACACTGGTGAAACTTGAACAGAGCCGTCAGTTGACTGAGGAAGTCATGACTTGGCTTGTTTCGACGTTCATCTCGTTGCAGATTGATGGGTTCTCGAACCGCCTCCGCGAACAGTACTTCGATCAGTTGGTTGATTGTTATGAAGGAGCAGGCGACGCGTCCCAGACGAAGATGATGGATCGCCTCCGCGAACAGAACCTCCATTGGGAACACATTCTCACTCGAGCACTCAAGTTGTACCGCGACATGGTTTCGTACAACCAGTGGCCGCATCAGCCGTCTCGCGACACGAAAGTTCCTCGTGGCAACTTCAACAAGGTCGAAGAAGTGTTGCAAGGGCATCCGGACATCCTCAAGCAGTTTCAAGCTCTCCTGGCTCAGACGCAAGAGAAGATCAAGTGCCATGGATGCGGAAAGGTTGGTGTGAAACGTCCCGATTGTCCAGACTGCAAGCACAAGAACGGCAACAAGGGCAAGGATGCAGGCAAGACTCAAGAGCGGCAGCGTGTGCGACAAGTGGCCAGCTCCGAAGGGCAACGAACCGCCCATGCGCATTCACGATAACCGGCTCTACATCTTCTGCCCGAAATGCGACAATGGAAAGGGCCGCTGGCAAGCGCATCACAAGCCAAAGGACCACGGAGAGAAGGACAAGAAGCTCAGCATCGCCGAACTCATCAAGCTTCGTAAAGAGTTTCAAGCGAACAAGTCCACGCCTGCAGAGTTCAACTTCTGCCTTCCGGTCATGTCAGGCGAAGGATCTCTCTCTGACTTGAGGGTCGGGGACCCGACTTCTCTTCTTCGGAGAGGTCGAAACGACTTGGTTCATATGGTGGATGGCGATCAAGTTGTGGTGTACATTGAATCAGGGATTGCTCATGCAAATCCTGATGACGGTCGCACTCACACTTGATCTTGTCCAGCATGGGGTTGCTCTTCGTCACGTTCACCGGTTGTGGACGCGATACCTGCCGAGCCACCTGACCCACATGTTCGACTTCGAAATTCCAGAACATGGCGTAAGATCCTCCGTCGCCGCATCTTCCGCGCACAAAACCCCGGTCCTACTCGCTCCGTGATTCGTGCCTTTCCACTTCGACTTCGCAAAGTTCGCTTCTTTCCGGATCAATGTCCTTTGTTGGATGGCGGTATCTTGAAACAGAGGAGTGTTTCTTCGATTGTTCTCAAAGTGCCGATGATGATCTCCGATGTGATGTTTTTGTTGACGATGTCGAAACGAAGAACAACCGTCCGCCGACCCTTCGCTGAGCTCTCCTGACAGGCATGGATTCACTTTCCGATTTGGCGTTCCCGGTACTAACCTGGGCTATGAACAGAAACTCCTTCAAAATGTCTCCGCCCTGCAATCGCAAATCACAAATCCACAAGACGAGCTCGATACCTTTGAGTTCCTCACAGCTCAACAGACACCTGGAATTGAAGTTTGTTTTGATACTGGAGCGGCCCATCACGTTCTAAATGACGCAAGCCTCTTCGACGAACCTCCTGCACGAGAAGACGACCCTCCCGTTTTGTCTGGCATCAGTGGGAGCATCCCTGTCGAAGGGCGAGGCATGTTCTCTTGTAAAATGATCGGCTGTGATGGCAAGTGGTCCGTGTTCCGTGGCTACGCCTGGTATGCCCCGCAATGTTCTCGAAACCTCCTCTCGATTCAGACGCTGTTATTTGATGCAAAGACCATTTATCGAGACACTCGCTGGTATGCCGAAGTGGTTGCCGCTCGCACTATGCCTGTTGCCCTTGTCACTGGCGACACCATGCTCCTTGAAAATTTGCATCCGTATCAGCCATCGATCTCAATTCCAGTGGACTTCCGCACGAATCTGTTTCTCGGTTTGGTTTACCCCGCAACTTCGTAGTGGCCGACGTTCCCGACTCTCCGACCTTCAACCTGACTGAGTTCGACGAGCAGAATGTCAATTTGTCCCTGTCTCAGAAGGTTCTTCTTGAATACCATTGCCGCTTTGGTCACGTCCACATGGATGTGGTGAGGTCGATCCTTCGTCGCAATCTTTCCCCAAGCCCGACGCTCACCAAGAAATTGCGTGCCGCCTCCCGCGCCGACCCCTGCAAGTGCGCTTCATGTCTGTTTGCAAAGCAGACTCAACGCCACAAGCCAGGCCGGACCGTACATGCCGAACCTGATTTGGAGATGGCTACGGCGCGACAAGTTGTTGCCGGGCGAACGAGTGTTTGTCGATCACTTCCATTGCGAGCAAGGCGGTCGCCTCCTCACTGGCACTGGGACTAACAGTCGTGCGTACAAAGGTGGATCTATTTGGGTGGACGCTGCAACGGGCATTATATTTACGCATCTACAAGAGACATTCGACACGCATGAGACCCTCCTCGGCAAGCACAAGTTCGAACAGTTCATGCTGAGCACGGAATCCCTTCAATCCAAGAGTATGTCTGCGACGGCGCTGGTTCCCTTATCTCACATGAATTTGAGCGCACCCTCGCTGAGAAACGCCAAAGCCAACGTATTGCCCTCCTGGCGCCCATCACCATAATGGCCCAGCCGAACGAGCGATTGGCACGTGTATGAATATGGCCCGCACGATGATGATTCACGCGTCTACCCACTGGGATGAGTTGTCTGACTCCAAGCTTTGGCCGTTCGCTGTGCAGCACGCTGCCTATCTCCTGAATCGCCTTCCCAATTCCAACTCCGGTGGACGCGCGCCTTTGGAACTCTTGACGAAGCAGACTCTTCCCGCCGATGAATTCACTGAACTCCACACTTGGGGTTCTCCTGTGTACGTTCTGGATCCCAAGCTAGCTGGTGGCTACGGTATTCCCCGTTGGAAAAGCGTTCCCGTCGCGGTGTGTACATGGGCATCTCTGACCGCTACGCCATCAACGCTCCATTGATTCTGAATCCCCACTCTGGCATTGTCAAGGCTCAGTTCCATTGCGTGTTTGACGACCATTTCGCCACTGTCACAAGTCAGACGGATGATGACATGGTCGATTTGACACAAGCCCCTGGGACGAAATGTTCCGCCTTCGCTTCAACTGGCAAGAGCGCGTCGACATTGACATGCCGATGGATCTCGATATCGATTGGACAGAGCCCTGGCAACGTGCCCACGCTGATACCGTCTTCGATGACTCGGCTGCACAAGCCGAGTTTCCAGAGGCTGTTCCTTTCCAGAGGAGTCCCTGAGTCCTCCGACTCAGAGGGAGATGTCGGATGCTGTGGCTGGCTTCGACCCAACGATGTGGTTCGATACGCCCAACGAGTCTCCAACCTCAGCTCCTCCTCCGCTCCGGATCTTCCGTCCCGCGAATTGTTTCCTCTCTCAGGCGATCTCTTGGTCGATGATTCGGAAGTTGATGACGATGATGATGTTGCAGCTCCGTCTTTCGCGGACGATCCGCCTTCCCCGCCTCCGCCTCCTCCTCTCTCCCGAGACTTCTGCTCCGCCGCCTCCTCTCCTGTGACACCTCCTTCTCCCGTTGCACCTCCTCCTCCTCCGCCTACCGCTCGGATCCTCCTACGCCCCGTCGTTCGAATCGCCAGAATAAAGGACGTCCTCCACTCCGCTACATCGACGAGTTCATCATGCAATCGCATTACGCGATGCGCGCAACCTCTGCCGCATTGCTGGAAGCATACGATCTCGGTCTGGTTGGCGACGACAAAGAATTCGCGGTTGCCGCTCTGCTCAATATCATGGAGTACGATGCGAAGATCAACGTGTTGAAAGTAAATGTCCGCAAGAAGAAAGCCAAGTCGACATCTCCCGACGTACTGAACTACTGGCAGATGCTGAAGTCACCCGATCGACCTTTCTTCCGGACTGGACAAGATGAAGAATGGAGCGAATTGGCAAGTCAAGGCGCGGTCACTCTGACCCTCAAATCGGAAGCACACAAAGCAAACGCGCAGATTGTCCCAAGCACTTGGACTTTCAAACGCAAGCGCAACCCCTTCACTGGAGAAATCAAACGCTTCAAAGCCCGCCTTTGTCTTCGCGGTGATCTGGAAGAAGAAGTCACACAGAAGTACGCCCCGGTTGGCAATTGGGCAACGATCCGTATGATGCTGATCCTCGCCGCTCGATTCGGACTCAAGACACGCTGTATCGATATCGCAAACGCCTTCGTTCAAGCGCGCCTCGACAAAGCAAAGTACATGGAAATTCCGATGGGGTACGAACACATGCCTTCCCTCCTGGCAATGCTTCCAGAGGGAGCCGATATTGACGACTATTGCGTGAAGCTTCATCGATCTCTATATGGAGCAGCTGATGCACCAAAGCTCTTCTACGAACACTGCGATCGAATCTTCGAGAAGATCGGAATGGTCAAGTGCGACAAAGACCCTGCCTGTATCTCGGCGATGGAGTTGTTGTCAGTTGCTATGTGGATGATCAGTTTATTGTCGGCACCTCCGAGGAAAAGATTGACAAGTTCATTGCGGGTTTGAAGGGCGAAGGATTGCCCATCACCGACGAAGGCGAAATTTCCCAGTACCTTGGCATCGTGGTGAAGCCCCAACCAGAGCATGGCAGTTTCGAATTATCCCAAACAAAACTCATTGAACGGTTGATTGCTGTGTTGGGTCTCGGGAAGTAAGGCTCGTTCGCCAAAGAAGACTCCGGCTCTGATTGGCGAAGCTCTGGGCAGTTGCGAAGATGAAGAAGAAATGACGGAAGCTTGGGACTATCATCAGGCAGTCGGCATTCTCCTCTACATCTCGAATAACACGAGACCTGACATTGCCTTTGCTGTCAGTCAAGTCGCTCGTTTTACTTCCAATCCAAAGAAGTCACATGCCCGTGCTCTGATCCGCATTGCTCGATACCTGCAAGATACGAAAGACAAGGGACTGCTGATCAAGCCGAACGACAACCTTGGCATCGATGCCTACGTCGACGCTGACTTCGCCGGTACTTGGGGCAGCGAGCCTTCGACCTCTCGCGAGTCTGTTCGCTCTCGTGCTGGATTTGTGATCACGTTCGGTGGTTGTCCGCTCACCTGGCATTCCAAACTCATGGATACTATTTGCTTGTCAACGATGATGGCCGAGTACATTGCGCTGTCGGTCTGCATGCGACACCTGATCCCCATCCGCAGTATTTGCTCTGATCTATGCAAGTCGCTTGGCCTTGAAGAACTTTCGAAATCGCGCATGCACTCAGTGATCTTCGAAGACAATCTCGGAGCGCTCGGCCTTGCCAACTCGCCGAAGGACACACCCCAGTCGAAATTCTATGCCGTCAAGTACCATTGGTTTCGCGATCACATTGCCGACGGCACGTGCCAGATCAAGCACATCGCATCGAAGGAGAACCTTGCCGACATTTTTACGAAGATGATGAGTGTCGAAGTGTTCGAATACCTTCGGTCCAAGTTGATGAAGTGGATGTGACGGTGTGGTATGACTCTCTCTCATGATGGCTTGTTTTTCACATCATTCGAGTCGTCAAGAGGAGAGTCAACATACATACGTCACGCGGCGTCGCATCAGACACATCCAGTACCACTTCAGCTTCCTTCCTTCCTTCCCAGACCGGACTCATTTGCATTCGCGAGTCCATTCCTTCCACACTTCCATCTTGGAATGTTTCATCCTCCACACTTGCGTTCCACGCACCACTATGGTATTTAGAGCACTTGTTCCCGAATCATAAACTTCCGTCACTTTTCATTGAAGATCCGCCTACTCATTCTATGGAAAGGCAGTTGACATCAAGTGCGATTGATTTGGGAACGACGACTAGATTCCAGACATTTCATGTTTTCATTTCATTCAAAGCAGAATAACAAGCTCATAATTTCTATTTGTTAGCCTGACGAATCGAGGTTTTCCCCTTTCACACACAGCTAGAATTAGGCCTCTTGTTGTGGTGTTGAAAACATTTGGCAAGTATCTGAATCCTGTTCCGATACGACACGTTCACTTTGTGAAAACTTACTGTTTGTATTAGACAAGAGAACGCCGATTTACTGGGTACTACTGGGCAGAGGTGACTGTTCTCTACAATGTACCTTTCCTACAGCCTCACCCAAGGAGGTATAATATAGAGGAGGTGTACCGCACGTAGAAAGTCCTGTAGACCCACCGGGAAACCTTCTGCAACCTGAAGTTTTCGTTCTGGTAGCACTTCTACACAACCTACGCCCCCGTGTTATTTTCTCGTATATCCATTTATTGCCCGATCGGAATTCAAAACGACATCGGCAACAAACGAAAAAACCGCGTTGACGACACTCATTTGAAAGAATATTTATTGTTATTTTGCTATCGCTTTCTTTTCTTTGATGCTGCTTTTTTCCCCGTATTATGTCGTAGGTCCTCTCTGAGGATGATTGGGATTCTCCCGCCGTTCCTCTCCCGCTGTTTTCGGATTTAAAACAGCGCAAGAAGGACCCCATTCGGGCGTTGAAGGTTTTCGCACCAACCGCCGAAAACAAAACTCCGTGTCTTGATGCTGGCTTGCTGGTCCTGAGTAAGTTCAAGAAACGTAGGCAGAAGGCTATCCTCTACACTCTTGCTAATCTTTTCTCTTGTTTCTTTCACGTACTCATTTCCACTTGCCTTCAACGCGTCGACGTCCAAAGGTTCTGTGATCCCCACCAGAACTTGGTGAGCGAGAGGTGCAATGCGCGGAGATACCAAAGTCAGTCCTCCTTCGTTGTAGAGACGATCAATGAGGGGTAGTAATTCTCCAAATATTCCTTGTCTTCGACGATATCCAGTTCGCGTGCCGATAAGTTGTTGAGTAGTTCCAGAACGAAATCGACCTCCTCTTCGTCAAATGTCTTACGCCATTTTGCCTTTTCATTCTAGTCTTCACAGAAAACAGAGCCCAGCCAAAATATCTGTTGACATCTGCTTTTGAGCTTCTTGCCAAGCAGTTGTCATCACAACAGAAGATTCTTTCCGATTCTCCAGTTGTCTTGCCTTTAGGATAGCGTCCACCTGACCCAAAACCATCTTCGCGAGCAACAAATACAGTATAGAGTTCGCCGTCCGATCTTCTGCAATTCCAGTACATGTAATTGCATGTCTGTTGTTACAGAGATCGTCATAAACATGGCCGTGAAAGACTCGCTTGTAACTGTTTCCTGGGGCAGCCAATGCTTTCTCGACACAGGTCCATGACATCGCGACCAGCCGCTGACATTCCTCGTCGAACTGGGCCTCATCAATACTGCCAGAAACAATACTCTTGTAAAACTCTTCGGAGCAAAGCATTGATGGTGTCTTGAACTCCAATCTTTGTCTCCACAGGTGCGCAAATGTACATCTTGGAGAGCAAAGGAAGCTTGACTTCTTCTTCCTTCTTGTACGACTGAAGCAGTTCAGGTCCCAATAATCTCGGCAAGGACCCTGCGAGTTTTTCGACGACATTACAATCTTCCGATAAGCGGAGACTACCGTCTTCCTTTGCAAGAAAATCCATTTTCACTTTGGTAATCGTAACGGTAAACTTCCTTTGCCTAATGTACTTATACGCAGCAATTGGAAAATGATGTCGGGCAACGACAAATTGTTTTTTCTCCTCCCACTCCCAACCATTTGTTCCTTGATGCCGGGGACGTGACGGCACATTGCGGCGAGAAGGATCATTCTCTCAAAGGTACTTTTCTCGTTAAAAGTTCTTACACGCCAACGATAGCCACTTCCTTTCCAGACATGATTGTCCGGGAAGTTGGCTTGTATTTCTTGAGTAAACGAAAACATTCGTCCCATGAACAGGAGCATTGATTGCTCGCCGACGGTGCACTATCTGCCATTTTCCGCAAGAGGAATAAAACGGGAGAAGATTATTTGCGAATAACACAGAGGAGATGACTATAAATCATTAACAAGAACAATAAATATTCTTTCAAATGAGTGTCGTCAACGCGGTTTTTTCGTTTGTTGCCGATGTCGTTTTGAATTCCGATCGGGCAATAAATGGATATACGAGAAAATAACACGGGGGCGTAGGTTGTGTAGAAGTGCTACCAGAACGAAAACTTCAGGTTGCAGAAGGTTTCCCGGGCCCTCCGGTACAGGGTGCACCTCCTCTATATTATACCTCCTTGGCCTCACCCTCATCTCTCACTGCTCACTGGCGTACCGCTCACCGCGACCGCGACGGACGTCGCCTCTCAATCTCACAACTCTCGAGCTCAAAACTACCGATTTCCGATATCCTTACATTCTCTGTTCTGTGGTCTTCGGAGAAAATGGTCTTTGTAATATGTACCCAAGATCCCAGGAAAGGTATTCCAATTCTGAATGCTCGGAAAAACTGCAACAAACATCTGTTTTCCGTTCCTTAACCCCATGTTTTCAGTGTCTCTTTCTGTTTAAGCCCTTCTGTGCATTTTCTCGACTCGATTGAGCACGACTCATTGTTCAGTTGGCAACGGAGAAGTTCGGAGGAATGTCAATGGCCACCAGCGCCATCTTTTGCCACGTATGAGTTTTCGCCTCCCGTATTCTGCGCTGTAAGGTTTACTACGTTGACTTGCAACCTAGCAAGGGCGGAAGGGCAAAAGCCGGTCGTTTTGTTTGTCAAACGGTCAAACAATGGATCATGAGTCATGAGTTAAGATTCTATAGCCTTTAAAATGGTCACGGTTCCGCCTGTAACAACTGTCGGAAGGAAAGGTTCGTCGATCAATAGCAGTCTTATAAATCATTTTGGATGGGGTAGCTGAACAAACTACAGAGAATCGCGATCACATTTATCTTTTCGGCGAGGGCAGCAGGAAGGGTGCGCATGTTTGACGACCGGGCACGTCACAAAGTATCACTGCCTGCACAGATGTTTGTATTTCCTTGTCAATAAAAATGTGATCTGGATCGACCGACAGCTCCGTTTCACTGTATCGCACGGGACACTCGATGCCTCGATTTTCAGCAAGAGGAGCAACAGTGCGGACTATTTGCTAGCTCTGGAATATCAATAAATAGTGTCATGAGAAAACGAAATGCCGATCATCGATCATAATTCTCTAAATCACAACCCGAGACGCAAAAGCCTCTACAAATAAGTCCCGCTGAGACACATTCACAAATTGAACGGTCATTGCGAGTGTCGCAAAGCAAGACAAACCGACCCACAAATGACTGTTGCGAACCACAACAAGATTCTTGAGGTCATTATTATTTTCAAATATAGGCATCGTTTCATCATCAATCGGCGTCAAAAAAGGACGAAGGAGTTACTATCAACCAACACACTCTAGATCATACTCTAGCTAGAAGAACTCTCAGTTTTCACTCAGTAATCATAACAATGGAACTACACGCAATCGAAGATGAGCTGCAAAAGGTAGAACAAGAGATTGGCACTCACGAAGGTTCTTTGGCCGGCGCCAAACAACGTCGACAACAGCTTCAGCAAAAGCGTGAGGAAGCTGCCAACAAACAGCGTGAAATTGAAGCGTATGAAGCCAAAATAGCGGCCATCAAGCAACAAATCGCCGAAACAGAGGCAGCCAAGGCGGCTGCAGTGCAGCAAGCAGAATACGACGAGGACGAGTACGACGAAGAGTATGAAGAGGTGGAAGAATACGAAGAGATTGAGGAGTATGAAGAAGAGGAAATATACGAAGAGATTGAAGAAGAAGAAATGGAGGAAGGGCCGATCCATGGTGGCTCTACAGCTGCTGCGATGCACGCTAGCTTGAAAACAAATCCGTCGCAATTCGACTATTCCGCCGCTCGACAAGAACAACTGGACGCTCTCAAAAGCAGAATCAGTGGTCGCGACCCGAGTACGCGCAACCCACACACGCCACACAAACGTACGAGAATCACAAAACGCCGGGTCAGACTTTTCTCACGGATCAACGCGCACAATTGCAGCAAAATACCAGTTTGAAAAGCCCGCTTGGGCCTCGCACAACAGTGCCGACACGGCCGTGGCAATTGACAATACTCCCATTCAGAATCCGCTCCTCAAAACGAACAATGCGAGTGGCTACACGCGTCAAGTGTTTGAAAAGAACAATTTGCATCGATCGGACGGCAAATTCGTCGCGCCGCGTGACAAGGTTCCGCCACGTTTGGCGTGGATTGTCGTGGATATCAACAAGAAGAAGGCCGGAAAAATTGTACTGCACTTGCACGGACTTGGGACGGATCAGGTGGTCGAGCAGTTTCCCAACTTGGTCGGCATGACACTGGAACGACAGGGCAACACGAAACCCATCTTTGTCGAAGAAATGGCCGATCCCAAGTTTTACATTACGACCAATTCCAAAATCAAAGACATTGATGGACGAAAGGATGTCTATGGTCTCGTGCAGGAGGGCAAGGAAGTCATTGCGGCCATTAAAAATGCGGACGAACATGCTGGTATCACGATTCGACAATCGCACGTGTTTCCGGTCAAGAAAGCGAACTAAAGAATAGGAAGTAAGTAGAATAACAGTAACGATGTTTTTTAACGTAAAGCAATAGTTTTATTTCTATGATTGTCCCTCCTCCTCGGATGGTTCTACCAAAAAGCCCGTCGGAATATGCGACGCAACAATGGCCGCAAGATAAACGCCGTCAATCCCACACATTGCCGTGCGGCGTCGGATATACGGGAGCATCGACGAGTCGGAATTCGTTGGTGGGTAGCTTGCGTGTTGTTTCCTTTTGTATCAAATCTTGAATCGAAACAGCCAAGACTGTCTCGACTTCGGATGGCTCGCCCGGAAAATAGTGGTTCAGTGGTAAAGCCAAATCGGGCCACAAGATGGCAATCACCGGAGTCACGGGCGTTCCGTGCAATGACGGTAGTGGCGTACATTCTCCCAGTATTTCGATACTTGCTCGAAAAGACGCAAACGTGGGCAACAATTCTTCTTGCGCTTCACGAAGAGCCGTATCCATGAGCGACCCGTCTACAAGTGCATCGTAATGACCTCCGACAAAAGCCATTTCGGCCGCATGATTCTTCAAATGTGCCGCGCGTTTGGTAAATAGAATCGATGGCTCGTTTTGGACACTGCACAAGAGTACCAAGACGGCAGCGGCTTGTCGTTTTGTTCTATATTATTGGAGAGTTGTTTCGTTCGAGCCGCTAGTTCGTCATGTTGTTGCGCGTTCAGTAAAGGTATTTTGCCGTCTTTGTTTTTCAATTGTTGTACGAGTTCGAGTAAGCGTGGATAGTGCTTTTGGAACGAAAGAGCTTTTGTTATAGTATTCTGATCGGAAGAATGAAAGTTCCGAAGAAGAATCATCCTCGATTTGCTCATTGGTATCGTTCGTCTCGCCGAAGACGATATCGCTCGGAATACACGCATCGGTCTCATTCGCATTTGGTTAGTTAGTTTGCTTGCTTGCCGTTGCCAAGATAATCCAAAGTTCACGAATAACATCCGCAAGGTTTTTTCCAGTATTCGTCGGATAACGCGGATATCATCCGTCGTCGGAAAAAATCAATCGGAATGAAGCGGACGGTGTCTTCTTGTTTCCGACATCAACAGAATGGCGGTCGTGCGGTACTCATATTCCGGACTCGCCTTAACACGACTGACTCGTGACATCACCTCGAGGCTCGCGAGGACGACACGCACTTTGTTTTTTTTTGGAGGCAGCATGTTCGTCAATCATTGGTTGACATCCTCTTGTGTATATCGAATATCAGAGTGAGTCGAATTTGCAAATCATCATCCTAAACAATCCATACAAGAGACTACTCGACGCTTGCATGAGTGCAGTGTAATCGAGAGAAACACGAACTAGCACGATTATTATGTGGAGATTCATCCTCCGAAATCACCCCGACTGCAGGTCCGTCGCTCCTGCTATTCCTCGACGCAACATCAATATGCACTGCTGTTACAACGAAGAATAGCTTCATCACGAATTGATTATGCTACTCCTGCACTTGCTGGCTTGATTTCTGCACTGCTAGCCTGCCAGTTTTACGACACGTCATCCAGCTGCGAAGGACGATTGTTGCCCCATGTGCCGCCCCCCGCCGACGCATCCGCGCAAAGAAACACTCCGATTGTTGCAAGAACTATCGAACCAAGCCGAATTGTCGACCCGCTATCAAGTGGACTGGGACGCAGGACCGCTCGGCGTCGGAGCCTTTGGGACGGTCTATTGGGGCGTCGACCGAAAATCCGGAGAACCCGTCGCGCTCAAGAAAATCCCCAAGGAATTGACCGACGAGGAAGCCTTTTAAGAGAAATGACGGCACTCATTCAAATTCAAAAGCCGGTGGGCATCCGTACATTTGTTCGTTGCGGGATTGTTATGCCGATGAGCAGCATTATTATTTAATATTCGATTTGGTCAGTGGTGGGAAATGTTTGATCATTTGGTCGATCAAGGGTCGTATTCGGAACGGGATGCAGCGCGGTTGGTCCGAGAAGTCGCGTCGGCCTTGGCGTTTCTGCACGGATTGGGGACGACGCATGGGGATTTGAAGCCAGAGAATCTCATGCTCAGTACGAAAATCCCAGTGATGCGTGTATTAAATTGGTCGATTTTGGTTGTGCGCTGGTGGAAGATGAAGACAATGGGAAAGCGGTGGAAGAAGATGAGAATGCCGTGGCAGCGTTTACCGTTGCGTATTGTCCGCCTGAGATTCTGCGAGCTGAAGATCCCAAAATGAGTCCAGCCATGGACATGTGGGCGTTGGGTGTGATACTCTATATTATGCTCACTGGAGTTCATCCGTTTGATTTGCGGGGATTCATCCGATGAAGAAATTGAAAAGACAATCTTGTCGGGAAAGCGACCGCCTTTGAAAAATTCGAGTATTACCTATCATTTGTCCGACTCGGCGTTTGATATTATTGAAAAGCTCATTGAACCGGATCCGAGTAAACGGCTGACGGCCGATGAAATGCTGGAACATCCGTGGGTCAAGGGAACGACCGCTAGTAGTGATGCCATGACGGGAGCGTCCAAGAAACTCTCCATGTTTCGTGCGTTCAAGACCAAAATGTCAGCGAAAGTGTTTGCCAATATAGTGTCGTGGTCGGACGATGAGGGTGCCGACGATGTTTCCAAACGAGTTTCGTTGATTGAGCGATCCTTTCGCGCGTTTGATTCGAAACAAAGAGGATATTTGACGAGAGAATCCGTGGAAGAACTGCTTCCCAATACTACCGGAAAGTCAAAAGAGAGTAGTACGTTTAGTTTGTTTGGAAAGAGCGATGCGGCCAAGTTGTCTTTGTCGGGGTTCTCGGATCTGCTGGCCGAAAACATGCAAAACAAGTACTTTCCGAAAATCATACCATCTACAGAGAAGGGAGTATAGGAAATCACATGTATTTCATCAATTCGGGAACCATATTGATTACTACAGAAAGTGGTTCCGTCGTCACACGAGGAGCGGGCGACTTTTTCGGTGAAGGCGCTTTGTTGAGTCCCAAGAAAACCCGGTCGGCCACAATCCGCTGTTTAACACCTGTTCACGCCATGGAAATCAGCCGCGAGTATTTTGAAAAGTACTTGGCGTCGTCCGACTCGGACCTGTTATTGACGCTGAAAGAAAAGATGCCATTCGGAAACGAAATCGCGCCAAAATGATTTTGCGACTGCAAAAGAATTTGAAGGAAATGCAGTATAGAAATGGTCAAACCATCTTTTCGACGGGCGATACTGGAGATCACTTGTTTATTGTGGAAAAGGGTAAAGTCGATATTTTGATGGACGACGGTTCCAACGTCCTATCGGCTACGCCAGGCAACATATTTGGGGAATACACTGCTCTCACAGGGCGTCGGCGCAACTGCAACGCCGAATGTGCCGACCCAGACGGTTGCAAAGTACTCCGAATGCTAGGTCCCGATTTTCGAAAGTTAGTCGAGCTTTCGCCCGAACTGGGCAGTTCCTCCGCGACTTGTCGATACGGCGCGACTTTAAAAGGCCGTTGTGAAGCGGATTCAAAAGGAATTTCCTATTACGCACCACAGGAAGCATTCAATGCGATTCGAAGCAACATTTGCAGAGAAGATGGACTTTGCCATGAGGCCATTAGTGTTTTGATGCGGGAACTCAACCCTGAATTTACCAATGAGGAAATGGACGAGGTGATGCGCACCTTGGGCCTTTCCGAGACTGGCTCATTGTCGTATGAAGCCTTCAAGAAGATTTTATTGCTGATAAACAACGATCGAAAGCCATATAATATAATGATCGACCATAATGCTATGAAACGTATGATGATCGTCGATCATGCTATAACGACCTGCTACCGTAGTTAATTTCTCACTAGAATTGTCTTCCTATGACTTGGCGGTCACCTTACTTCCGAAGCGCTTCCCATTTCTACCATTGCCATCTGTGGGCATCTGGTACTCATGGTACGTGGTGCGACTCATTTCCTACACAAAGTCTTACAGTTCAAAAGTGATTTGTCCAAGGGAACCAACAAAGTTCTCGTTTCGACGTGAAAATCCGAAATTCGACCCTACAAAGTGACACCTGGCGCCTGGCGCGGAGGATGATCTTGTTTTTGTATCTGATTTATAGTAGAGATTTCCATGTTCCTCTTTCGCGCCAGAATGTGGGCGTTCCTTATGTTTTTAACATTCCATGCTGTTCGGCATTTCTCACATCAACACAGTAATTTTATTTTCGTTTGATGTGCTTCCAAACCATATCCTCTTGGTGCTTCCATCACATTCAATCTTTTTTGTTAGAAAAGAAAAGAATAAACAAAAAGTAACAAACAAACAAATAATAGAACAATGGAAATGAATCGAATCATTTCACCACAACATTTACTCAGCAATTCATGTCCTTCTCTACACACTCCGCCGCGCCGGACGCCCATGGAAACATTGCTGTCGCTTCTCTTGAAAAGATACGACAGTAACAATCATCAAGAACCCGTCGATTACGACTCCATTTATTCCGTATTTGCCCCGAAGACGTGGCAACCTTTCAACTCTTGACCGATCCACTCGAAGACTTGAGTGTCGTAAAGGATTTGTTAGAGCGCGGAGCCAATGTCCGTGTGTGACAGCACCAACTCGACACCGCTGTTGCGGGCGGCGCGGAGTGGCCATTATCGCATCGTCGAGCTCTTGCTGCAGGCGGGTTCGAATCCGGCGCACAAGGACTTTACGGGGTTGACAGCTCTGGTCTGGGCGATTCATTATGGGGATGAGTCTCTCATTCGACTGCTCCTTCGCCATTATGTGGACGCGGCTGCCTGGATGGTGGCTGTCGAACGGAATATGCCCGACATTGTGCGGATCTTTTGCAGCGATGTTCGAGTAAATGTGAATATGACAAACGAAGAAGGATCGACAGCTCTGTGTTATTCTAGTAAAGCTGGCTTTCGAGACGTGGTGAACGAGCTGTTGCAGCATCCTAATATTCAAGTCAACGCCACGGACGCGTCGGAAGCAACCCCTTTGCTTCGGGCGTGTCGGCACAATCATCTTGCCATTGCTACTGCTTTGCTGGAAGCGGGTGCGAGTATAAATCAAGCGGACAAATGGGGAGATATCCCATTGCTTTTGGCAACCAAATGTGGTTACGTGAAATTGGTCAAGGTTCTGTTGAATTATGGGGCCGACGCCAACGCACACGACTTGTACGGCACGACAGTGCTGCTGGCGGCCTGTGACCCGCGATTCTAATGACTTGGTGAAAATCATTTTACCACATGCGAGTAATGTCGAACAGACAGATTCATGTCACCTAAGTCCATTGTTTCTGGCGACCGATCGAGGAAATTTGGAAATGGTCCGTCACTTGTTGCAAGCGGGCGCATCGATACACGCATCGGCCGATGACTTTACTCCATTTTACTGGCCATTGCTCAGGGACGGACCGAGATTGTGACGGAAATGTTGCAAAGTGGGTGCAGTTCTTCCGACGATCCGAGTCCTTTGCAAACAGCCATTGCTGCCGATCAGTTGGATGTGGTGTACGTGTTACTGCGGTCGGATCCGGTCGCGCAACTGCAAAATTTAGCCACCATGGCGATTTAATTTTTGGAATACTTGTTTTGTTGCAATAAAGCTAGGAATGCTCAATCTACATTTTATTCTTCAAACTTTGCTTATAATGCTGATCTCTCATGATAGATAAAGTAGTTAGCCCAATATTTCTCTATATATAAAACCTTACAAAGAGTGATAGAGTGGGGAGGACAGACCATCACGTTATGTTTTTTGAAGTAATAAATACTTGGAGTATTATTTTGGAATAAACGAATAGACTAGACTATAATAGGATCAAAAGCGCACTTCACCATGAATGATTCCACAGGCAAGAAGCGATATCACAGTGAGATTTCAGACAAATTGCCCGTCGGAAAGTGCGCGTTGGTGGCGCAACGCTACGACAAAATAGGGAGGATCGGAGAAGGATCGTACGGAGTTGTCTACAAAGCCGTAGATCGTCAAACGAATCAGATTGTTGCTTTGAAACGATGCATACCTCATCATGAATCCAGTGATGGGTTTCCTGTTACGAGTAAGTCCCTGTTGTCGTTTTTGTTGAGTTATGTAGAAGTTCAAAGGAAAGAACAACGAGCTATATTCTCTGACCCACATATTACGTCGCAGCCTTGAGAGAAATCGAATCGTTAAAGCTTTGTTCGATGCATCCCCATATTGTTCGTCTCCACCAGGTTGCCGTTTCCGAAAGTGGCGGTGTATTTCTCGTCTTTGAGCACTGCGAAAAGGATTTGGCGGCCGTGTTGGATGATTATTACGCAAAACACAAGAGCAGTCCTTTCAATGAAGCATCGGTGAAACATTTATTCATGCAATTACTCAGTGCGCTCGAATTCTTGCATGAGCATCATATGATTCATCGTGATGTACGTCTACAAAACAGGTTTTGTATTAGTTTTGCTTGTGAATTTGTCTCATGGAAGATCTCTTTGCTATTCGATTGATTTGCCCTTTTAACTTTAGTTGAAACTTAGTAATCTACTGTACAAGGAAGGATCGCTGAAATTGGCGGATTTCGGTTTGTCAAGAACCTATTCTTCGAATATAGCTGCGCTGACTCCCAATGTGGCTTCTCTGTGGTATCGTCCGCCGGAACTGCTTCTCGGGGCAACCACGTACACACAATCGATTGATATGTGGGCTGCCGGGTGTATTTGGAGTGAACTTCTTATGGGGTCGCCGCTGTTCCCGTAAGTGACGCTTTAGTTCTTAATCGCGTTTTTCGTGCGTATCAATCGCTCACTCGATGCTTTAAAAACAGAGGAAAGTCCGAAATGGAACAGCTCAGCAGGATATTCAAAGCGTTAGGTGTTCTTGCCGAATGGCCTGATTCGCTCAAGGACTTGCCTTTAGTTCAAGCCATCGAGCTTCCTCAATCACATACACTGGAGTTGTTGGATCGTTTCACTTTTCTAAATGTGACAGGACTTCGGATGGTGACATCGCTTTTGAATTACGATCCTGGTCAACGCTGGACGGCAAGTGAGGCTCTCAAGTCACCTTATTTTCAGGAACAGCCTCTTCCTACCCCGAATCTGAAATGAGACGTTTCTCTTGAGGAGTGTTTTGTTGGCAATTGGGGCGGTTTTTTTGGTAACCAGAGCAGTGCAAAGTTTGATCGCCATCAATTGACTGACCCGTTTATAGCTGCGTGTTATACAAGTCTGTGCAGATGGGCTCTCGATTTGCTTGTGCTGCATCTTGATTCATATTGTGAATGTTTCCACAAATTTTGGGGCCAAAATTTCTTGGGTGGGAAAGAAAACCATTTTCGACTCTCAGTACGGATCTGGGTGTCAGAGCACTATCCACCGTTGATGATTGATCACCCGCGAGATGGACGCTATATTCGATATCTGTAGTCAAATGAAGCTGCAGTGGCTGCTCGTTGGTTTCTACTGATGAGCGCATAACACTGCCTTGACGCTCCTCGCATTTTTCTTCGTCGAACATCAATGCATTCTCATTACTTGGAGCGCTTTCGGCCGAGGTTGTTGAATAAAGAGAACCATCATTTGATTGCAAGCGAGCGGTGAATCCGATGGCTTGCTTGTTGTGTCTTTGCGCTTCTCCTTGTTCTGAGGCACCCCGTATTCCGCGCTTGCTTTTTTGGCGCTGCAGTCTTTTGCGAATTACGAGCAGAGTTATCACGACGAAGGTCCCCGACAAAATTGTCAATACGATTTTGATGACAAATTTTGGCTCGTCTTGAATTGTCTTGCTAGCGGTCGTAGAGTCGCTGATCGTAGGACTCATGGTGGATACGTCAGTTTCTCCGTCATCCGCATTTGCTGGTTGAGCTGCAGGTTTTGAAACGTTGGTGCTGCTGATGTTGTTGCTGGATGCTGAATAGCTTTTGGTAAATCGTGGGTACCATGGATGCAGCTAGAGTTGGCAGAGTCGGTAGCGAAGTGCGCTGGAATGATGGTACATTCGACGGATTATTCGCCGGAAGCAGGGATGGATACGAGGTCGGAGGTGTGGAAGGTTGATGTGTTGGAGCGCTTCCGCAGTCAGTCTCTGTCTGCCCGATGCTTAGCTCAACGTAGTTCGGTTCGAGCGTGTCGTTGATTTGGCATACTTCCACCATGACTTGTGTGCTTCCAATTTGGGACTGCCAAGAGGGCGATTGCCGGTCTAGACCTGCAACTAAGTTGGATGTTTGATTGCTAAATTCCACAACTGTCACCATGTCCTGCATCTCGCTCGTGTCCACGTTGAACTTTGTAGCACGATTGTATTGCAGATAAAATTCCCAACTTTGATGATAACATAATGCTCGTCAGTTGTTGTGTCATAGTCTACAAACGCCGCGAGCTTGACATTGAGTGGGCTCGACACTGTATCATTTTCGAAATCTATTTCCAATGTGCGAGAATACCAACCTAACTGCCAGTGATTATGCCCATTGTAGCACTTCAATGGGAAATGAATTTCTTGTGGAGCAAGTCCCATATAACCCGTCTGGTCTTCATATTCAACTCCATTTTCATAGGCATGCTTCAAGCCCAAGTTGTGGCTAGGGACGGACGCCCATTTGAGAAAATGATGAGCACTCTATCGACGCCGAGATTCCAGTACTTACCCAATTTCATGCATGGTGGCTCCCAAGTAACCACCCCAGCGGTTGTTGTAGCTCGTATGCTTGCCGTTGAAGGAACCAAACGCTGTCCAGTCCCCAAGAGTCCCTGGTGGCACGACGACCATAACTCCATCAACAAAATCACGAACACTGTCCACTTGTTGGTTCACCATTGTCTTGGCAACTTTGTACGCTTCATCAACTAGTAGACCATGGCTGGTATTTGTTGCATTCATACCGACTTGCACGTCCAGTACGCCATATTCAGTCGGAACAATGTGCAGCTTTCGAAGGAACATTTTCCCATTTGTCCTCGAAGAGACGCGTCGTCCACAAATGTCAAATTATACAGCTGCTCGGCAGAAAAGTCAGGTTCGAATCCAATGCAATGATTCGAGTACTAGCACATAATATGCACCAGTCGTTTTGGTTAATCTTCTTTGTTTAATGGATGGCGCAATTGTGGGTAGGGTCGCATTTTCCGGCACAATCACAGAAGAGTTTTCCTTGTCGATCCAATCATTGCGTATTGAAACCCTGATTTGCTCACAATCCAACAGTCGTGAACGGAAATTGCGGAATACTTCTTTTGATAAATTACGCACTTTGTAATCGAACGAGTCGGTGCGGCAACCGATGACTTCCTCACGACGGAAAGGCTGATGAAGAACTGTATTGAGGACAATTCACAAACTAGTTCAGACAATGCATATTGAAACCAAAGTATTAGTATTCCTATAGGCGCTCTGAATGGAGTCATGTCGATTTTGTTGTCTTTGCTTCTCAAGGAAAACCTTCCTTGCTTGATGCCTTGCTGCTCCATAGCGAAATGCGAAAAATGGTGCCTGTGAACATCGAACGCACGGTCTCCCTTTCGAAAATCACCTTTCTCCGTTGGAGTCAGGACATCCCTAAGCAGCAGCGTCACACCAACTCCGTTGAGAGTTATGTATTTCTGCAACGTCTATTACAGGAAAATTCTTCTCATTTTTACTTAGATTCCTTTCTGGTGTATTTAAATTCTGGAAGTAACTAGATCTCCTAAATAGTCAAATACATAGGTCCGCATTTGCGTCCGCCGCTCATCCGCGATCCGCACCCGCGAAAGCACGTGCAGGAGAAGATGATGATGTGAGTGTGATGGGTCGGAGGAATCATCGGTGGCACATGAAGCTCACACCTGTAACCAGAATATTCAATTTCGAAGAAGCGAAGCAGCTTTCAGAGCTCTGGAAATGAAAACAATCGACAATTTCGTATCAACATGATGTACAAGTCGTTGACCACCAGTCTCATGACGTTTGCAGGCAGAAGTCGGGCGCCTTTGCTCGCTCGCTCTTCTCATCGGCCAATGTCGACCGAATACACCATAGCGTGCCCCTCTTTGGACGCCGAAACACTTCGGAAAGAGGTTCAGAAACACTGTAGTAATTTGGAACTTTTTTGACAAGAAAGCCGATAGCCACTCATTCTCTAACTGCTTTTACCGAACTGGTTCGCCAGCTTCCTGTCGATTCGCCACTCATATTGGACAGCGGATGCGGAACCGGGAGATCTTCGCTTCGTTTGGGAGAACTTTATCCGGAATGCAATATCATAGGCGTGGATCGTTCTATTGCACGACTTTCGCGCCATTTGAGCGAAGACAGTTTGGTAGAGCATGTGTCTCAAATGTTTGGCTCGTTCGGGCGGAATTGGTCAATTTTTGGCGGTGCTGTCGCGAAAAAGAATTGTCATTCGAGCGACATTACCTGCTGTATCCAAATCCTTACCCAAAGAAAGTCCGCTTCAAGAGCCGCTGGTACGCCCATCCATCCTTCCCCTTTGCTGCAGTTACCCGCGTCCGAGGTGATTGTAAGATCCAATTGGCTTGAGTATCTACAAGATTTCGAGATGCGGTGAATATTGCTGCAGACTACAGTGATGAATTTTCGAGTTTCGACACTTCCAATGTTAATAAGCTAGATCCAAGCGGACGAGTTGCATTGACGAATTTCGAACAGAAATACTGGAATGTGGGTGAAGCAACCCATGAATTGGTTCTGACCGCAAACAATCCTGTCGCTTAGAGTGACTGGCTGAAAACCAGCGATGTCTTCACGATACAAAGAAAGTACCTGCTGCATCGATGCCTGGAGGCGCATGATGTGTTTTGGCGCTAGGACGAAAGTCTGCGGGTAGCGGTGCATCTCAGCTACAACTCTCCAGCATTGACAAGCTGCGGGGCAGCCAAGTTCAGACACTAAGCTAATAACCAGTCACAGCCTGTTGGTTAGTTGCTAGACCCAGAAATACATGTAAGGATACCTGCGATGGCGATGCGATGGACTGTTGAAAACTACTTCCAATTTTCTATACCTGCAAAACACACGTCAACATCAAAGTCAAGAATATCACCCTATCCAGTTGCCAGTGGACAGTCTGGTCCTCTATGTGGTGCATAGCTTCCGGTGCAATTCGCGATGATGTGCTGATGAGGACGAGACAAGAAGTGAATAGTGTAGGAAGAGAGACGACTGATGAATAGCTCCTGGGACGTCGGAGTAAGCGGCGGTACTCTGTTGTGTCGCTGTTCTCCTGGCTCCTGGGCTGTTGAGAGAATGGACAGTGAACAATGAGAGATGAGAGACAAGAGCGTGCTTTCCGAATGTTCCTTTTAGTTAATGATTTTTCTTGTGTTCTCTGTTCGTGTTCCTATTTTCTATTTTTCCGCAAAAGTCTGGATCGGAATCCGTGTGTCGGGTGTCCCAAAAGAATATCCGCCTTCCGCCTAAATTTTTAGCATCCTGCTAAGTACTTTATAGTTGCAAGGTGATACTATTTACGATGGATCCTATCAGTACGATCTTGTCAGCGTATCGCAACGACGCGAAGGCGAACCTCGCACGCTTTCACATTTTCATCCGTGTTCTCCGATTCTTTGATCCTCAATAATTGCCCTCGGCAAGTTCGCCGTAAGGGCTACCGGGTACAGTCCGCGACGCTACACGATGATCTGGACAATGGCCGACAATCTTATGTCTGGCAAATAATTACTATGTTCTCTGAAGTGAATCTATACCGACAACAAAAGAAACGAGAAACCGAATCAACAACAAAGCATCGCACTCGTCTCATTATTACAGCAGCTGTGGGGCCCTAATCTGGCTTGAAGAGCGTCTGTCCCCACCGAGTAAATATAAACGACAGCAACATGTCAAGGCGTAATCCTGTCCAGAAGGGAGGAGAGCAGGAATTAGCTCTCACTGCTCCGCGGCGATTCAAATCAGCGTTCATTTGCTTCTCTTCCGAGCGTCACAAAGAGATCAAGGAGGAACTGGCGGAGAAGGGCATGAAAGAAAAGGTGCGTAACGACCCTGAAGGAGTTTCGATTTAAATTGACCGTCTCGTATCGTTCTGACAAACGATACAACCGTCAGACAACGAATATTGCCAAAATGGTATCGAAAGAATGGCATGAAATGACACCAGAAGAACAAGAGTTCTGGGAAGAAAAGTCAAACGACGACCAGTATCGTTATACAGTAGAGATGATGGCCTTTCACGAAGCTCAGGCACAATCAAAGCCTGCCAAAAGGATCCCAATGCTCCCAAGCGCCCCATGTCTGCGTTTCTGGCCTTTTCGAATCAACGGAGAGGCACTTTGAAACGTGGAAATCCCTCACTGACCAATTCGGATCTCTCCAAAGTACTTTCACAAATGTGGAAAGAGCTAGCTCCCGAGCTCAAAAGGAGTATGTCGACCAAGAAGCCCGTTTACGAGCACAGTACAAAGAAGCCATGGTGGCCTGGCGCAAGAACAAAAGGCCAATAGTCCGGTAAATCCCATTCCACAGGTCGAACCTCAAATGTTGGAAAGCGCGGTCGTTGTGCCTCTGACCTCGAGCGCAGCAGCAGCTGCTGTCAATGTGGTCGACAATTCGTTCCTGGCCCAACATCCGAACCGCTGGAATGGGTCGCAGCCACAAGCAGCTCCGGAATCGTTCTTCTTTCTGACCGAGCCCGGCTTTGCACAACAGGGCTTTTGGCAGGCGCAACCAAAACACTAAGTGGTGAGCATGTCTCACAATATAGTATTCCACTTCTTTCAGCATCGACAGACCACTCGACCACCGAATGCGCCGATCTCATGGATTTGTATCGACAACCCATCAGCAACATTCCGTTTGAAACAGATGCCGATACGACGAGTCATCCTCTTCCGGAAGAACCGAATCCATTTCCTCCTGGTAAAAGCGCAGCAGGAGATACCTCGTTTTGACACGCGTTTGCTTGGATGTGACGCATCAGGACACAGCTAAACCTGCACTCTCTGTTTGGATATTACCAGACGTGGAGACTTTCCAACGCCCACCCAGAAAAAAAAAGCGAATACGTACCACCATGTGCTCCCAGCGGAGCTTTCCTGGCATCTAGTCTCGCCCATCCTGTTCCCACATTGCAAGGCAGAGCGTCTGTTTGGTATTATTATATAGTATGGTCCGTTCATAATCATAAAATGAATAAGTAGTATTCTCAATAGGTTATATAAAATCGTAAGAATGAGAACGGACCAAAACCGTCGTCGAGAAAATGCATCGAACCTATTTTTGCTTTTCGGAAATTTTGGTATTTTTGTTCCGTGAATTCCAGATTCCCGTGTCATGGATACTACACAAAGGAACTAGAGTACCGCGAACCGGAATTCGTTTTCTTGCCCGTTACGTCACCGACGTCCGGCCGAATGCGCAGCGAAACCCGAGCGACAAAAAAGTATGATCGCGGCCTTCTCGTTGCTTGCTTGCTTTGTTTGAGTTTGAGTCGTCACGTCAAAACGACCAAGTCGATGTGGTGACTTATTACGGAGTTTAATCAACGCAACGACGGCTTCTTGTTGAAAGCTTCTTTATATTTCTTTTTTTACCTTTATTATTATTTTGATCAATTAAAATGAAAGAAACACAACAACAAACAATAATATGCGTGCCAGAGGTAACAAGGAGCGATGCGGTGCTCTCGCGACGCAAGAGACGGCGGCGAACGCTCCCCATAGCAGCCGTCTGTCTCTTGCTTTGTTCTTTTCCGATTCAATGTGAAGCCTTTCTTCCCTTGCATCGAATGTCACAACCAAAACAGAGCTCATCTCCGCTTTTATGTCCGCCATGCCGGCTTCCTCCTTTCCGAATTATACCTTGTCCGACACGAACTTGCAGCAACGGAACGATGATACAGTGGCGTTTGATTGGAATGGTAATCCTCAAACTAGTAGCAATAATAATAATAATATCAGCTGGCCGGCACTTGAAACGCTCGAGACAAAAGCCCTGACGAGACAACTCCGTTACATGCCGACGATTTGCAGCAAATTGAGCAATATTGGGATCAGATCATGCCCGTTGTCAATTATTTGGGGACCGAAAAGGTCGCCAAGATCTATCAAGCGCTGACTGTGGCCTATACGGCGCATCGGGGACAAATGCGCAAATCGGGAGAGCCCTTTATCATTCATCCGGTACAAGTGGCCATTCTCTTGGCCGGTCTCAAAATGGATGGAGAAACAGTGATTGCGGGTTTGTTGCACGATACTGTTGAAGACACCGAAATGACCTTTGATCAAATTGAAACGTTGTTTGGTAAGACAGTTCGCACGATTGTCGAGGAGAAACCAAAGTTAGCAAATTGCCCAAAATGGTGGCCGAGTACGCGTCCAACGACGACGCCGACTTGATGATGCAAGGCAAGGAATCGCATCATCACGATGAACAAGCCGAAAACTTGCGACAAATGTTTGTGGCCATGACGGAAGATTACAGAATCATCATTGTCAAACTGGCGGATCGGTTGCACAATATGCGAACACTTCGCCATATGAAGCCCCTCAAGCAAATCAAGATTAGTCGAGAAACGTTAGATATCTTTGCTCCGCTCGCGCATCGCATGGGGATATGGCAATTCAAGTCGGAATTGGAGGACACGGCTTTCATGTATTTGTATCCGCAAGAGTACAAGAGATTGAATCGGATGCTGCGACAGCATCAGACGAAATACCGCGAAACGTTGGATAAATCGCAACTCGTGATGCAACGGCGTCTGGACGCGGACTCGACCTTGGCGCATCAGGCGGCAAAAGTTGAAGTTCAGGGCGGACCAAAGAGCTTTACTCCCTGTGGCACAAGATGGAGACAAAGGGAGTGCACAATCTGGACAATATCGTCGATGTCGTAGCGCTACGGGTTGTGATTACACCTAAAAATGATGCCGAATTGGGGATGAGAATTACGAGTCGGATCGAGGCGTTTGGCTGTGTTATCATGTTTTGGGTCTCGTACAGCATCTGCCTGGCTTTCAACCCGTACCGACTCGCGTCAAGGACTATATCGTTTCCAAAGCCAAATGGGTATCAAAGTCTGCACACGGCACTCATTTTGAACGGTCAAACCATTGAGGTACAAATTCGAACGAGTTACATGCATCAAGTCGCCGAGTATGGAATGGCTAGCCACTGGGCTTACACGGACGAAAACGCAGAAGCCCGTCCAGCCGCAATCCAGACGGTTTGTACTTTACTCCGTGGCTTTCGTCGATCAAAGAATGGCAAAGGATCGCATTAGCTCTCGTGATTTTGTGGACTCGGTTCGCCGTGAGCTGCTGGGCAAACGCGTGTTTGTGTTTCTTCGCAATGGTAAAATTTTGAACTTGGCTCGTGGGGCCACGGCGATTGATGCTGCTTTCCAAATTCACACGGAAGTTGGTTTGAACATGTATCGAGTGGAGATTAATGGGAAACCGGTTTCATTTTCCTACGAGTTGCAGAATGGCGACGTGGTTTCCATTTTGACAGGAAAGGGCGGTAAGCCGTCTACTGACTGGATGAGATATGCTAAAGTCGTTCGACGCGATCCAAGTTGCGATCGTATTTTCGCGCTCGGCAAAGGAAAGTCTAAGAGAAGCAGGTCACATACTCCTGAAGGATTATCTCGCTATTCACGGCGAGCTGATCGCCAAGGAGTCGTTTTTGAATTTGACTTGGATGTCCCCAAGACAATGGAGGTGTGTCACGATTTTTACCCGGAAAAACAAGATTTGAAAGCCTTGACGATCTTCTGGTCTCGATCGGTTCTCTTCATGATCGCGACAAACTTCACAAAATTATTTCGCAGCTATTTGAGGTCCCCAAACGAGTTCTCGTCGATGCGGAAGAGGAGCGACGTCTTCAGGTTCCTAGCGTATTTGCTTCGGAGGCTATCCTCAAGAGTCGTCGCCGTGCTCTTGACTCGGCAAATGCTGTTTCTGCTAGCGGTGCTAATGCGTCGACTGCTTTCTCGAGTGACCCTTCTTGGTCGCACTTACAGGATGAAAATATAGGGGCTTCGCTCAATCATTTACTGTCAGGGCTGGGTTTAAAAGAGGAGTTCGCTGATCCCGATCAGATTTGCGAGGACTGCCTACCTGTTTATGGGGATCAGATTGTCGGAACTTGCCCGGAATATTCAGCCCACGACGATGATAATGACTCGGCTACAACAGTGCACCGCATTGGCTGCCAGCATGCCCAACGGGCAATCAATAAGGCGCAAGCAGAGCTGAAAGGACGAAAGGTGGACAACAAAGGAGTCAAAGCACTTCCGATTGACAGCGTTTCGTTACGGAAACAGAATGGGCACGTCTTGGATCGCCAAGTTTCGCGAAGAGCGAAGAGACATAACAGAATTGACGGCGTACCTGTCAGATTGAAGTGGCCGGAAGCCCACGACAGCGACTCATTTCTTTCGGAGATTGTAGTTCATTGCCAAGACCGAAGGCTTTTACTTGCTGATTGCTCCGAAGTTGTATCAGAAATGGTAGAAATAATGCGAACAGGAAGCCAGACAACTGCTGAGCACGCGACGCTTGTGTTTTTTGGTTAAAGTGAATGGCATCCACCAGCTGCAGCAGTTAATGGACCGTCTCAACGAGGTCCGCTCCGTCATGTCGGTCGAAAGGCGCTTTGGAAGTGAACTTCTGTAGTGTATTCTTTCTTGGTGAGAGTTCGGTAGATGGATGCAGTGCTACGTATCTGATCAATTGTCGATATCTTCGACGTCAATTTTAGCCAGTGTTCACTTCGCTGGTTGTTGCTATGCACGTTTTTATTCGTCTGCATAATGTGTTTTTCTAAGGAAAAGTCTAGATAACTTTACTATTAATTGGCTAATGCATTACACCAGAACAGAAGTTCCGTCGTTCACAGCAGACTTTGAAACTGGCGTCGTCCTTCTCGATGCTCGGTGGCATTGAGCTCACCGTAGCAACTAACAAACGCCCCAAATGAGACCCAAAATGCTAGCCACGTGCTGTAATACAAATCTCCCACGCTTTGTCCTGGTCCACCGATACCAGTTATGAGAGCCACTGCGGTTCCGAAAAGCAGAACCAAAACAATGATATGAGCATCTCCACATGGGCCTGTAAGCGATTGCATCGACGGTTGGGACATGATATGCATAACAGTCGTCCGAACACAACCAGCCCGCCAACTAGCATTCCAGTAAGAGCTATCATGATAGCCAAAACAGTGCGAGAGCAAAATGACACAGCCCTGACGTAATTTCATCGAAACCGCAGTTTCCAGAAATAGTATGCCAAATATGAAGTGCGGCGCCCAAAATAACAAAGCAAACCTTGACAATGGAAGCCCAAACAATAGACATGATGTCGTACTTTCGGTGATGAAGCAACTCTTTGAAGTAAGAACCCATCTGTAACCCGGCTGTGAGAATCGAAGCCCAAGAGAAGTAGTATAAGTTTGCCATTTTGATTTCGCCGATCCGATTGACTGCCCACGAGTCGCTGGAATGCATGGTGAGGATAAGATCTGCCAGCCACAGCCCAAAAGCCACTACAGAGCAAATTCCACCGACCGAGAACATGGATACTATTCGATAACATCGCTTGGAAAGGAAAGCGCAAAAGTATAACAGATTGGACGGAAACAAGGCATGGGGCCACCATCATATAAAGCTGTTGTTTTGAGAGACCCTCTCCATTGTTGGATGCTGCATCGTAGGCAGACGCTGCACACGCAATTGAGAAGATACCTAGAAAAAGTAACGTCTCACACGATCGATACGAGTCTTCTCGGTCTGGTTGTCCTGAGACACGGTAGTTCCACTGCCCGTCGTCTCGACACTAAGGATTCTTTGCTCTACGTGGTTACTGATTCCCTGCTTCGGGTCTGCCTTTTGCGCGTTGTCGCGGGCCATGGACGGTGCTTGATATTGTGGTCTCTTGTCCACGCAGTCGTTCATTGATCCTGGATCATTGTTCTGTCCACGATTGGCAGGTGGTGTTGCCATTGGCTTACTCTGTGAGTGATCATCGGGGTCGTCCGATAAATTGTAGTACTCCTCCAAACAACCAAGAGCGATGCGCACACATAAGAGGTAGGTCAACCAACTCGCATAGTATAAATTGCCAACAGTAGAGCCTGGTCCCTGCACGCCAGTCACGAAAACAGCATTGAATCCTGTCAAGATAGATAGGACGACACTGAGAAAGATTTCCGTATGCAGAGGTAATCGGCGATTGTGTTGATGATGAGCTACGACCCTCTCCCACGCCGTCATGGCCGATTTGTCGTAAACCATTGCCGTCGACCAAATTCCAGCTCCATCTCCGTCGCGTTCATCCACCACATCACCTTCTACTTCGTTTATTCCTGCCAAAATGGACGACGCTGATTGCGTTTTGAACAGTACCGTGCCGTAGCGTGCATGATAATGGCTGACGCGCAGAGCACCATCGAGGCAATTCCTGCCAACCAAGCCGCAATGGTACGGCCACAATACTGAGGCGGCAGCTTACTATTCTCTTGTTGTCCAATAAGTTCGCATACCCGCAACCGCATCGAGACGTCTCCCCATGCGAATAACTCCATATCATCGGATACAGTCGGCCACAACACTTGCGAGGCAACATACTGGCTCGACGCAACAATTACCCAACTGGCCAGAAAAGCAGCTGTCCAGATGCCGGTTCGAAATCTCAACCTATAGATAGAATCGTACCATGCATACTTCTGTTGTCGGCGACGCTCTCGCCACCACGATGTGATTGTCCGTGGAGAAGGGCTGTAGTCGGCTTCCCAAGAAGTAGTTCGCAACAGAGATGTCTCATCCATAATTTTGGACGGCCCCGTTAGCCGCTGCATGCGAGCCCTGCGATAGGCACGGAAGCATGCCGTGCCAACTTGATAAAGCAAGGCTAAAGACAAGCCTTCCGATATCCAAGTCAAATAATAGCTGAAGTATGAAAAGTAAGAAGTGCAAGTTAGACCATTGTTATAGCGCAACACTCAGCGGGTAGACACAACACAACTTACAGGTTTGCATTGTCACCGACGTTTCCATATCGATCTACGGCCGCGAGAGACTGATAAGGGTTATCCTCCTGTGACATATTCTTGGGAATCAGCATGATCCAGGCAACATTGTAGGTCTGCAAGACGACCATCACCACGAGCATCCAAAATAAAATTACCAAATTGCGTAAAATTTTTGGAAAATCATCCTTTGCAACATGCATCCACACCCATTGCTTCGATTGACAAAATAAAAGAATCAATCCAAAAAAGGATAACAAGGATGTCGTCAGTCCAGCTGGCACAACCACTTCGTAGAACAATGTCACGCAGAGATGTTGTTGGAGTGCGGCAAACTCGGCGGCTTCTTCGTAGCGTTTGTAGGCATCGTCGTCCATCAATTCCATCAGCGAGTACGTTTCATGCTCCAAACACTGATTTTTCGCATCCATGGCAGAAAAGACGCCCAAACCGCTCGTCAACAGCAAAGCGGCCAACAAATGTGTAAAATGAGCCCAGTCCGGACGATCCGGGTGGCCATTTTCGGTGACAAATCTTCTTCTATTCTGTTGTTGCTGTTGTTGTTGTGATTGGAAGATACAGTCGATGAAGAAGGAACCGTGGACAGCGAAAAGAAGAGAAGGGCGCTGCCGTTTCCGAGATCGTTTCTGCTGCGATGCTTTCGAGGTGCGCTGGTGATCGGAGACTTCGGTTATTCTCAATGCCACATCGTCGCGGTGATAGTCTGTCGCTTGGGGATAGTTCATTGCGGAGAATGGATGCGATTGTTATGTTTATTATTATTTGTTCATTCATTCACAACGTTATTTATTTATTGCGAGCAAAGGATGGGCTGTCGAAAATCGAGCGCGCCATACTTCGTGACAAGCAAGGCTTGCGACACGGTAGATAGTTTCCAAATAGGGACACTTCGTTTTGCGTTTCCGTTGTTCGACTACCTGGAGTGACTACTTATTGTATGGATAATGAGCGCGCCAGCAAACAGTATCCTATCCTAGAAACACTTTCTTGCCTTGTAAAAACTACAAAATGAAATGAAATGGTGACCCCCCCCCAACGGAGCAGTCAACTTGGTAAAACTAGGAATAGGTCTACATTTAGCAGGGCACGCCTATTCTCTCTTCTTTTCATTTCTCTAGGAGCTTTCATATTATTTGTTGTCGACAGGAGCAGCACTCGTGTGACTCCTCGAATACCCCGACGGCCGCGAAGGCTCCCACGATCCCAAGAAACCATCCTCCAGTTCATAGACTTGCACCGTGAGAGGATAGAGCGTCGGAGGTTGCGGATCCCCGCAGGCAATCGAAACATCCCCTTGCGGACAAGTACTCGCCGCCACCAACAAGTCCGTTTCCGCCAAGAATTCAATATAATCCCCACTTGGACCGGTGACGGTTTTGTAAAATATTGATGCGTATCTTGCGTAAATCCAGTGCACATGAATACATTCAGTACATCGTGGACATGAGCTTCTGTTAAATTGGCTCCCCAACAAGCCCGCGTCAAATTGGAATGACAGCAATCGTGTTTTTCTTGACCTGTCAAAAGAAAGTGTGTGTACGGGTCGCAGCGACTGCCAATCACGTCGTGAACGCCGGCGCTGAAATAAATAATTTATGAATAGAAGGAAATGCGCATGAGAATACAACACGACGTTTCAGATAGATGGACAGAGACTACTAGTACTATTCGTCGACGACCGAGATCACACTCTTACCCATCGTCATCCCACCCGTACTGAATGGTTTCGTACGTAATAGTTGCCAATGGACGGAGATACGGCATATTCGACCACAAGCGATCTCCCGTTTGCAAATGCGTCGCATGCATTTGCCGCGTTTTGCTACTATAAAAGTGTTCGTCCGGATTCGTAAGAGACCAGCAATTCATATCGGCCACTTGGGGGCCGTGCGAACAGACAATGCGCCACAATTGGCCGGCCTTTACGTTCCAGCGAATTGCATCGCCTGAAGGTATGAGTTGCTCGTGTATGAGTGTGGCGCGCTGTTCTCGAACCGCAGTGGCCAGTTTGGAATAGAGATCGGCATGTCCTGATTTGGGAGGAATTTGTTCGACCGTGTAACAAGGAATGGGTTTGGTGCGCCGTGCTAGTGCTCGACGGTCTTCTGGTGCTATAGAAGGAGTTGACATTCTTATTTTGTAAAACAATAATAGTAAGGTAATTACAATAATGAGAAGAAGGAAAATAAGGACTGGATGGATTGATTGGTTTCGATGTTCGAGAGAAAAGATTCATTTTCGTTCTCGCGTCATTCATTCGCTCGTTTTGCTTCTCGGCGGAATGTGGGAACTTTTGTATCGAGTGCCGCTTGTACAGTTTACTATCCAAAAGATCTTGGCCGGACCAAATCTTCCTCTCACAGAATTTCAGGAAGCAAAAGTGAACGAAAGAAAATGCTCCGTCATCATCATTCATTATTCCTTTGCTTTGCTTTTTTCTCGTCAAATCAATCGACTGTATTCTATCTTTCTCTTCGGTACTTTGTTCGTAAAGAACGATGTTCGCTTTCCGCGTAGCCACAAGACAGCTCGTCGCTCGAGCATCTCTTCGCATTGCTTCAACGACGACGACTCACAGTCTTCGTCTCATGAGCACAATGGATACCATGGAATCGGGGACCAAGACCTACATGAGCTTGTATCCCGAAGCTTCGACCGACGGAGGTAAGTGACTTATTTATTTATTGTCCTGTGCAATGAGTTTTCGTTTTCAACGAAACCGCGCGTGCATTGCTCACTACCGTATACATCGTGTCCCCTATTATTTTTTTCAACAGGCATGCGCTTGGGAAACATTGTCCCCGATTTCAAAGCCGAAACGACGCACGGCACATGGAACTCGTTCCACGAATGGAAAAAAGGCAAATGGGCCATTTTGTTCAGTCATCCGGCCGACTTTACGCCCGTCTGTACCACCGAAATTGGTCGCCTCGCCTTGAAACACGACGAGCTCGCCGCCATGGACTGTTTGGTCGCGACTCTTTCGGTCGATCCGGTCAAATCGCATCAAGAATGGTTGCAAGACGTCGTGGCGCATTGTGAAAACAAAATTGAAGTCAAATTTCCTATTATTGGCGATGCCGATCGTTCCATCAGTGAAGCGTACGGAATGATTGATCCGGGGACGTCGGGAGACCAGAGCTTGCCTTTGACGATTCGTGCCGTGTTCATCATCAACCCGGAAAACAAACTCATGTTGACGTTGAATTATCCCGCTTGCGTGGGACGAAACATGGACGAGATTGTTCGATGTGTCAAAGCATTGCAACTGTCGTACGAAAAGTCGATTGCGACCCCTGCCAATTGTAAGTAGTGTCGTGCTGCTGCTGCTGTCGAATTGTTGTGTTTGACTCTCGACGATTGCGTGCCTCATAAAATGCACTTTCTTTTTAGGGCCCAACAATCACGAAGAAATTCTTCTTCCCGACGGTACACGCAGCAAGGAATTCAAAGGTTCCGTCTTTTGCTGCCCACCGTGAGCGAAGAAGAAGCCAAGACCAATTATCCCGGTTATCACACTTGCGATGTGCCTTCCAAGATTCCGTATTTGCGTTTGGTCAAGGCCGATCAAGTCAAGTAAATAGTAGTCGAGAATAATATGACTTTCGAGTACCGTAGTCGAGTAGAAAATACAAACGAACGCATTGTTCTCATTCAGCCTTTGATTGAACCAGCCCGTTGCCGAATATCGTGTGCCATTTTGCTTCGTAAATCACTGCACGCTTGCGGATTGTTGAGAAAGAGAGTCGCCAATCGTTCTTCTACTTCTTTATCTTCTACTTCCGTTTCCGCCAACACTTGTGCGGTCAAGAGCACATGCACTCCACAATCGTATCCGTTCGTTTGTTGCGGCGTCTTGCATGGATGGACGTGCGGTTGTATTACAGTAGTAGTATTTGGAGCCACGTGTTTGTGCCAAAATCGTTCCACTTTTCGGCCACGACTTGTGCTGCCGCGATATTTCCACTGGAGGATGGACTCGAATCGAAATGCATGTAGCGACACGCAGTAGAATTGGTAGACTCATCCTCATCATCGGGCAACACAATCAATAACAAACTCCAATGCGTCCCTAGCACTCGTTTCGACGTTTGTAATACGTCTGCTGCATGTGCCAGAGTATCGTTGATCGGGACTATTACTTTGCGACAGGTTGTTGTTTTCAACTGAGGATAATATCCCGAAGCAAATTGTTGATATTCGTCCCAATCCTCGAGCCGATGAACGAAGCAAAAAAACGACAGAAGGGTCCAAAAACAGCACTTTATCTTGATATTGCTGTTGCAAACAAACAAATTGATAATGCAAACAAGCATCGTTGAGCCAAGCGCGGGGATTTTCGAGTAATCGCAAATCGCGACCGTAAATGCAAGCGTCGTGATGATTGACGAGCAATTGATTGTCGTCGTCGTCGTAAGTTGTAGTTGTCATTATTATTATTTTTTGTATCACAAAAGGCCGACTTGACTCTCTTTGTAACGTTCGATCGCTCTGTAGGATACGGTAGACAAGTACCGTAGTAAAGTCGGATTGATTGCTTGAATAATACTGGTAATCAAATGGATGCAATGCTTCCGTTTTGGGTCGGGTCCATCCACGCAGTCGTTGCATTCGTTTATCGCTGCGACACGCAATGCCTCGCATCCGCCCCAAACACCTTACTATCCACTGAAGTGTAATTACCTGAGTGTCGATCTTGCAACGACAACAACCAAAATATAATAAGGAACGTTGGAATGATGAAACGGCAACCAAAGCAAAACGACCTCGCTTTCGTTACTTTGTAAATTATTTGTTGTTTGCTTTCTTTGATTATAAAAAAACAATATATCGTTATTAACATGTCCGTCCTTTCATCTACAGCTCATATCCGAGGAACAAATCTGGCGTTTCGAAACATTTTAGTCGTCATTAAGCAAACGGCCTTTGAAGAATACTCGCAGGTGCGTGCGTGCGTGCATGCGTAATAGGAAGCATTGACTTGATTAGGATTCGTTATTATTTTATATTATTATTATTGCTCTTTGCTCTATTTTTATATAAAATTCTCACCGCATTGCATGGCTCTTTCAGCTCAAATTAAGAGGCCAAGCCCCGAAAGCACTCCGATGGCCCCGCCTCGAACAACGATTCCTGCAACACAAACAATGTGTCACGGATTTGTTGGACATTTTACGACACCACAATGTCCAGTTTAGTTGCGTCAATCGCGTCGAATTGGATCGACAGCACTTGTCGGAAATTGATTTGGTCATTTCCGTAGGAGGCGATGGGACTTTGTTGAGTGCGGCACATTTCCTCGATCACGGGACGATTCCGTTGTTGGGCATTAATTCGGATCCGAATATTCGCAAAGAAGACTTAGTGGTCAAAAGAAAACGTCCGATGAACGGAGATCGCACGGTGCCTTGTGTATGTGTCATTCGTTTGATATGCGGAACCATCTCGATCAAGTATTGTACGGAGGAGGCGCCTTGCAAGTGCGATCGCGCATTCGGTGCAAAGTCAAGAGCACATTCTCGGAAACATTGCTCGTGCCCGCGCTCAATGATTTGTTGTTGGCGAATCCATCGCCGGCGGCCGTCAGTCGATTTCGAATGGGATTCATGAAATTGTTGCCCGAAGGGCCGCGGCCGTCGGCGACCTATGGGACCGTCACACGGTTTGGGGAAACCCTACGATGTCGTCGATTCGATCAATGTAAGTGTTCGAAAGAGAGGATGCGTAGTAGTTCTATTTACGGAGACTCATTCGTGATTCTTGACCTATGTTCAGGTCTGGTCGTCTGGAATGTGGGTTTCGACAGGGACCGGTTCGACAGCAGCCATGCACGCGGCAGGAGGACGACCCATGGACCCCGAAAGTCGGGATTTGCAATATTTGATTCGAGAACACATTATTGAACGACAAGCCTCGTATCTGTCGTCGACAGACGAAGCGCCCTTGTCACCGCATCGACTCGACAATGGACTCGTACAACACGGCGAGAAAATGCATGTGCGGTGGAATTCACAAAAGGACGCATCTTCATTGACGGTTCGCATTTGACACATAATTTGGAGTTGGGAGATGAAATTATGATTGACAACAAGGCGCCGCCTTTGAAAATATTTGCAAAGTCGTATTTGGAGGATGAGGATAGTAGTAGTAGTTGGAAGAGTGACGAGGAGTCGTCGTCAGAGAGTCAATGATGCAATTCATAATGTAGAAGAAGCTTTTTCTGTCATGGCGCTTCACTTTGTAGAAAGCAACGTGCATTCAAGTAAGATCTAACGCATGTTTATGTATCAGGAGGATGAGCTCCTTCTTGGAATACATGGTAGTCTGAATGAATCAGTTGCAGTCGCGGTGTCTAAATGTCACAACGCCTTCAATAAGGATAGGACTCTAAATATAAATTCATCTGTTTTTTTTCCTTTTGAAGAAGCAACCCACATCATAATAGTAAGAATAATGAATGACTAATGACAATGTTACACCCGTGTTCAGCTGATGAAGCTCCCAACACTAAAGGAAAAATTACTTTTGCTTGTTACAAAACGCATTCTGCTTGACACCAAGCCGCGTGCGAAGGTACCAAACGTAAAAGGCCATGGCAGCAAACGCCATGGCAAAGATTACGATAAAAGCAGTAGCCACCGCACTGGGACGGCTGCTCGCCGTATTGATAATGCCATCTTGGCGCACAATGCGAATTCCTTCCAAGTAGTTGCACGCATTGTTGTTTTTGGACGATACAGAACCATCCGGTAGATTGGCTTCACACTTTCCCGAGTTTTCGTAGATGAGTTCACAGGATTCCCGAACTTGATCTCCATCCGCTTGGTCATTCACATAATATCCATCGGCAGCTTCCGTTTCTTGATCGTAGTTCTTTTCGTGACACGACAAGCAATCCGTACTAATGATGGACTCCTTGGCGTACGGTAACTCGACTCCCGTCAAAGATTCAAACGAAACTTCGGCAAAATTCGAGCACGAATCATCCGAAAAAAGACCCAAATGAATGGCAACACCTTGACTGGCACAGAAGGGACCGACGTAGTATTTGTTTCCATTGTTGTTATTGTTGTTATTTCGGAGTTGATTGCAGTACATGTAATCTTCGACGTCAAAGTCTTCCACTTGATCCTGCTGATACGGATTCTGACCGACACACTCGGACATGCCCGCTTTCACAAAGCAATCATACAGGCAGTTGTCGCGGTTGTAGTTGTCACTGCCATCATCCTCGCAACTGCATTTGGTACTCAAGTGCTTTTGACACTGATATTCCAGTTCTTGTCCTCTCACCTGCGAATAGGCTTGCATGAAACTGTCCATATCAATCACATAATCACCGTAGCCGTTCGAACATCCCGTCGATTTGTTGTTGGAACAAGAACTCGTCGGACAGAGTCGGAAACGAACGAGACGTTTCGTCTCAATTCGGACATCGGCATCCTCGTTCGCAGCATCGTTCCATTGTTTAATGTGATGGCATCCTTGGAATTTGATGGAATAGTCGGCGACCCAAGTATTGCTGAAATCAGCATTATTGTTGTTTTGGTCCAATTGACGCGCTCGACTCAACAGACTTTGTCCCAAGGGAGAATTGGCTTTGAGTTCATTACTACTGCTCATGGCCGATGCCACGGAAAGAACAGCGGCCGAAACGGCTCCCAAGAGTTTCATTGTTCTTCGTATTGTTGATCTTATAGAAGAGGTACAAGGGGCAGTAGACTATCACAAAGCAACGAACGAATAATAAGAATCAAATAATTGCTTGTGTTGGATTGACAAAACGCAACAGTTTGGAGATGGCGGAATTCCATTGAGGCCGCCTCGCACTGCCGAATTGTACACGTGCATCGATTTAGCGAGAAGCAGTTCCGTTGATGATCGAGGACATCGGAGAACTATCCTCAAAATGTGTTCTGGACTAATCCATTAGATGAGAAAAGTATAAGTGTTGAAATTGACATTTAGAAAAATACAAGCAGGTATATTCTATCAACTACTGAAACTTTTACATTAAAAACACCCTCAGCGCCTGGCGCTGTCTCCTGTGCGGCAAAAGCGTTCACCATACACCCTAACCTTACTGGTAACGTTTTGGAACCTTCGATCGCTCATTACCGATACGACCTTTACTTCCACCCGTTGTGGAACGCTCTCGTCGCCTCCACCACCGCATTTTTTGCCCACCATGACCTTGTTTGGTTCGTCCCAGCTGAACTCCAGAAAACAATATCACAACGTTGATGCACAAAATGATAATAATAACAATGAAGAAGAAGAAGAAAAGCGCGGAAGACCCATCCAAGGAACGCTCTCCAATTTTCTGTTTGGTTTCATGTACGAAGACGAGTCTGAGGATCTATTCACCGAGGATGATCGCCTCTACAGTTCCATGGTTGAGCCGTCGGCAAATATATGGAATGCACTTAATTTGTCTCTGTGTTTCTCAATAGCCACCACGGCGGCCGCCGAATCGGCTCCCCTCACCATTGTGGCCGCCATGGGCAATCGATTGTTGCCTCTAGGGACCGACGTGGCTTCCTTCGCTCCGAGGATCGCTTCTGCGGCTGTCTTGGGCGCTTCCTAGGAAAATTTGTCAATGGACCGATTATAGATCTAGTGGGAGCGCGAAGGACGTTTGTCGGGTCTTCGGTATTGCTCTCCTTATCATTGCTGCTGCTGGCTGTCGCACCCAACTCGACGATTGCCATTGTCGCATGCTTTTGGATTGAATTCACCTCGACAGTGCAGTGGCCTTGTATTCTGGTCACTCTAGCCGCGCATTACCGGGGAAGTCAAAATGGAATGTATGAAGGAGGAATCTTTGTCACATCACTGGGGTCAAGGGTGGGAGCCTTAATAGGGATTCCGGCATATTCGCTGATATTGCAATATTCACACTGGCGTTTGGTGGCTCTGTTTGGGGATGGTTGGCGTTGCTATCGTGTTCGATCAACTACCTTTATTCCAGAGACTCACCCGAGCGGATCCATGATCCACAAAATCCCATTGACCCTTGCAGTGGCAAAATGGCTGGCCGAATCCGAGCGATTGAATGGTCCGCATTGTGTAGGCGGATCAATCCGCAAGGCGTGGTTCATTTCCGTCATACGCTTCAAAACAATGTTCTACCCTCGGTTCGACATATTTGTGGCAGTCCCACCTTTTGGTTGGTCGCCTTTGCTCATTCGGGCGCTTCAACGGTTCGGTCGTCCGAACGTGTCTTGGCCACTTATTTTTACGACACGAATCAGTCGCTGACCGAAGAGCAGTCTGCGGGGCTGGCAGTGTATTTGTCGATTGGGATTACAGCCGGACTCGTCGTGGCGGGGAACGCATTCGCCAGTCGAGCGGAACGTGAGCGCAAATGGTTGGTGTCACGGTTATATCTGGTCAGCATTCTTGCTTGCTATGTTTTGGCAGTGCTGGCGGTCCCGGCCATCAACCGCACCTCGCCCGACCTAATGCGGATCTTTCAAATCATGGCCGTTGTTGTTGTCGGATTTGGTATTGCTGTTCCATTGTATCACATTCCGAGTATCGTGGGTGCTACCTTTGGCTGCGACAAGGGCATCTACGCCGCCTATACGGACGGAGTCGGGTACGGTCTATCGTCGATTGTCTGGGGAGTCATTGTCGGGGACTCGCTACGGGTTCATCACGGAGATGGAGTCGGCTGGGCGTATGGTTGGGCCGCGGTTGCGTTGCTCCTGATTGTATCTTCCATTCTCATGGTGGAATTCATGGAGCATTACTTTTGTCGCTCACGCAGTGGTGGCACCTACGAGACGATCATTTTGCATAACGAATAATCACAAAGCGCCCTCTGAATCATGAAATGTGGGGCAGTTGATAAAATTATATTAATTTTCTTAGAACTTCATGTTGTGTGGCTTGTCGTTCGAGCTCAAAGTGAAACGAGCTGCTAGGTAACCTTCCAACATTTCTGTGCTTCCGACAACCTTGAGAAGCGCATCATCGACTTTCTTTTGCTCGGCCTTGCGCTGTTCACTGACAACGGCAGGCTTTGGTGCGTCACCGGCGAAAATTCTTGTTCTCCTTCCTTCTTTTCATCCTTGTCTCGCGAAAAGAAATCATCCGAGATGGAAGCAACGTCTACCTTACTAACATCAATCTTTGTGCTAGTGGCGATCACGTAAGCGGGGTTCACGCGGCGCAATGGGACTCCGTTGATTTTGTAAGGACCAGAGACGAGCAAAAGACCTGATTCCAGAAGCTTCAGGCATACAACGCGCTTTCCACGGAATCGACCGGCAAGGATGATCACAACAGTTCCTGGAGTGATGGATTTGCGAATTCGGGGAGGGTTTTGTTTTACCACATGCACTTTTTTGGCAGGCTTTGCGTCCTCGGCGGGGTAGTAGCGGGGGCTTTCTGTAAAAAGTAATAATAAACAAGGCAATATTAGCGACCGTACAACCTATTGATGTAATAAGAAAAATATTCGCTCAAAGCGTTCTAAAAGCTCGCGGTATCTGCTTGCTGCTTGCTACAAAATATACACCGATACCTTATTCAACATCAAACGAAGGAAATTCACTTACGGTTGCGGCTGTCATGGTTGTATTTAGTTTATTCTTTCCAACAAGAAGTAACAAGCCTGTTGACCATTTGCTAGCGGGGTCGGCCAACGAGCCGACAAGGAGTGAAAAGCAGTTTAGTAAAACGGTAAGCAGCGAAAAAAGAGTGCGCGAAAAGTCGCGCGGTGCAACAAATAGGAGGGTTGACAACGGTGCGACAGCATCACAAGTCTGACAAGTGACAAAGTGGTCTGAACCCGAACGCTACAGGGACTGAATTGTCGTCTTGGCTAAGCCTCTAGAGAAGCCCTTTCTTAGAAGAAAAAAACTGGATAAACACCAAATCAAAATTCAAGGTAACATGACGACAAATGAATCTCGAGGGCAGAGCATAAAGGTTTTTCGCCGATTTTCGACAATTTTGTGTTTTGCTACAACGCTCATAGACGAAAGCCGTTGGGCAAGAAGTAGTATGTGCATAAAAACAGCTAACCTTAGACTACGTGAGTTGTTTTCCTTTACCATTGTTACAAGACGAAAATAAGCTGGGGCTACCCACAAAATCGATAATTTAAGCTATAACCTTTACATTGAGTACCTGGCGAGCTACTATTGCTGTAGAGCTGCGATTGCACGCTTGATTTCCTTATACCGGCGATACTGACCTGCTACGGGACGAATGTCGCTGAAGCTGGATACTTGTCGTCCATGCTTTTCGTAAAAATCGCGCTCGTACGAGCGGAGCATTTGGTGCAATTCAGCTTTTTCAGCTCGAAGCCCGTTGAGATCCTTCGGCGGTGCTGCAACATTGCTCGACACGTGGGGCGATTCCGGTGCAGGCAGTGACTCGGGGATCCGCCTCATCAATACATTCTGTCGTTGTCGCTCAAGCCCACGTTGCTCGTCGGTCGCACTATCAGCTGCGAAAGATAGCGTATCAGCAGATATAATCGAGCGCGCTGGTAGCGAAGGCGACTGGCCCGACCGACTGTCCTGCTCCATATCTGTAATCTGAGATTTCAAGGTATTGTAACTTTCGTAAAGATGGCGGATTGGTTCTTTCTCGGCTTTCACAGGCATTCTACCGTGCTTTCTAGCAAAATCCATATCGTACTGGCGAAGCTGGCGCTTCAATTCGCGTTTACGAGATTGCAGCTCATCAAGTGAGAGCCCCGCAAACGATTCAGGGTTGAAGCTAGAATCCGATTGGTCAGGGATAATGGTACGATCCTTCGTTGCGCTTGTGTTACCCCACTCAGGATCAAGAGAAAAGTCGGAAGACTGATCTTGGCCGTTGCTTGGGGCGAAGACATTTCCATTTCACTACTGTCCAAATCAGTTGGCATGCTTATTTGATCCATAGATCCAATGTAGCCGCTACTGCGACTACGACGCTTGGCAAGAATAGCAGAAAACGCTGACAAGTCGCCTTTAAGAAGCATCGATCTCGTGCGGGCTCCCCGTATCAGTGCTTGAATGCGGCACGCAGCATCAGCGCGAATAGCTCGTTTCCACTCTCGATATTGGGCGTAGGTAGATGCCAAGGGTGCGCGCTCCGCATTCCCCTTCGGTGGCCTACCGTGAAGTTGAAAAACGCATCTTCGAACCGCTGGATTTGTGCTCTGAGAGCACGACATGCAGCAACCGTGCGTTTCCTTTCTGCTGCGGTTGAGGTCAAAGTCCGGTAGTTCGCTGTTACTGGGGAAATGGAAGAACCAAGCGCGTAGGACGCAGAAGAAGGCCTATACTGTACCAGCTCACCTGAACCGCTGGTTCCGACAGAATTGGTAGGTGACAAAGGCGATGAAATAGTGTTTCCTGTCCACCCTCCCGCGGCGATCTGCCTCGTTTCGGTGAAACTGGAGCCATGGGTGTATCCAACGAACGCACATGTTCCGTTACCCGTTTGGGTGACTTAGGGGATTTCGGGGAGCATTAGGAATGATGCTTGCGAGTTCTTTCGGCGATAGATCATCTTGGTCCGATGAAGAAGTAATGTCAGATCCAAAAAATCATAAACTTTGCTTGAATTGGAGCAGGAGGGGGCTCGCTGCTCGCTCGGTTAAATGAGATGAGAACGACGCCCCGAAAAGGTTTTCCGAATCCGGAATCGTAGGTACACTAGGCGACGGGGAGGAGGATTTTCCGTATCCAAAAACGCGGGCAGGGCTTCGCGGTGACGGAGCCAAGTGTTTGGGACTTGCGTCGCTCTGTAATGTGCTCGGCCTTCTATTTTGATAAGGACGTCGGTGCGGCCGTACTGAATCAGTCTGCGCAGATAGGCGCCCCCAATCAGTAGCCATAACACTCGAGATCGACAACTTGATCTGATGAACGATTGCAACAACTTCTCTCGTTCAGAGGCTGAGTTGATGACAAACCTGCGTCTTTTCTCTTTTTCAAGTCAGAGAGCCATCTCCCGTGCGAGCCATTTGCGAATCCAAGTTTGAACACACTGTCAGACGGATCGCGGCTTAATGTTTGCAATTGCTTCGCGGCCGAATTTAATGTCTCAGCTCGCTTTGAATCCGCAAAGATGCGCTGGCCTCGTTCATACCAGCCCATGCTGAATATTTCAAACGCTGAATCGAGAATCAGCTCGGTAGCTACAAGTATCGGTTCCATATCGTTTTGGTGACGAAGAGACCACAAAGCGCCCTGCGGAGGCCGGACTAGGAGTGGTGCTACGCGTTGCACGAAGCGTCTCTGATAACGATGCGTCCCACACATTCTCCGTAATTTTGCCAGCGTTAAAATTGCTTCACCAGAAGGCTGCTCCAACGATGTTATGAGCAAAGGAGTGAGGGCCGACAAAATCTTTGATCGCAATGCTCGCGCACTATCACTTTTCCTTGAGCACCACCCGCATATCCTTCAAGCAACGCCATCCCTGCATTCACAATACCATCGTAACATTTTGCCATTCCCTCGAGGCTTTCAGCTTTATTGATTTCGAGGCTTTCCAAAACCAAAGCAGCGGAAAGAGACGGAGTCATTGGCTTTTCTAGTTGAGCTATACCAAGCTCAAGTAAAGCTTCTCCTTTGTTGCTTCGAATTCGTCGTCACTTTCTTCGTCGGCTGATTCGCCCTGTTCACGACGAAGCCGTTTTCTTTCTTCTCGCTGCTGCCGTTGAAGTTGTCGAACGAGAATTAGGTTCGACTGTTTCTTCATTTGAGTGAGCTCTTTTGCAGATAAGCACGAGCCTCTACTTTGTCGGAAGCATTGATAGCATCGAAATAGCGCATCTTCCTGCGGTTGAAGGGCAGCCGTAAAGATCCAGTTGGACTATGCTTCCCACCTTGTGCGAGTCCGCGAGAGGCTGCTATTCCAAATGGTGTATACAGGGGCTCACGAGTTGCAGCATATTTTTCTTGGTCGACAAGAGACTTATTCTTTTCTGAAAACAGCTCATCGATATTAATGAGGTCTTCTTCGTCTCCACTACTTGCGTCCTCTTCATTGTCAGCGTCAAAAGCTGAGGCATTCATCAAATATTCCTCCTCTTGTGAATCATATTTCGAATATTCGTTGGGACCAATAAGCTTTTCCAAGCCAAAGGATCCGCCTACTTCATCTCCAGTAGAAAATCTCGGACGGTTTGGTTTTCGCCGTATTCGCTGTCGTAATACTGCCTGCATTTCACGCCGCGCTCGACCAGGTGGACACATATTAAGCTGCGTTCTCGCACCCATTCTTACTGCATTTCGGGCGCTGAGTAAAACTAGCTGTGCAGCTGGACATGGCCTAGCATTTGCTGACATTTTCTTTGAGACATCACTACCGGATGAGTGCTGCTGTTGACGTTTATCGACATAGTTTTCATTAGCAAGCGCTTTTGCATTGAGGCTACCTAATCCTTCGCTATATGAACCGCCCTTTCCTTCACCAACACCTCTTGACGTTTCGTGTGATCGTCTTCTACGAAACGAAGAATGCTCAGAAACGGGTTGTTCCTTGTTCGCACCTGCACGCAACACCATCATGCTTCTTTCAATTTCAACACCTCCTTAAAATTAAGCTCATGAAACTCTTCGGTACAGATATGAATCAGGCTGCTTGTTTTACAAGTTGTTTTACAAGAAATACTTGATATACCTCGCAAATGCAAGCCTCTTTCAAGGCAGCCGTCATCGACAGCTTCTTTTTGCTCGAATGCTTCCTCACGCCCACGCTGCAAAGTTTCGCATTTAGAAACCGGCAGACTTGTGCGCGCGCAAATGGGTTCCTATCAAAAATTTCCCGCGTCAGGTTTTGCTTAATCACAAACCGTCAAAAAAGACCGTTGACAAACAAGGTCATTTGAGATTAAACTCTTGATTTCTTTTTCTGTATTGAAAATTTTCGTCTTCTTGTTTATTTAGAAAACCTTACCTGGTACTGACTTCTGTCGTAGCCAGTGTGAGAGATGTCAGTGCGACAAGCAGACAAGACTCACACGCGAGATCGAAAACCGCACTCGTCGAAACGTTTTCACCCGTTTCACTTTTTGATGAACGAACAAATAATGCAAACCGGCACGATAAAGAAACGACGATGTTGCAATGGAAACCGCACCTTTTGAAAACGGATACAGTTTACAAGAACGATGGGTCGTGCATTCGAGAGGATTGCAATGATTTCTCCTCACAAAAAATCAAACCGAGCAGTTCACACGCAAACGATATTGCACATTACAAGTCAAACAGATTCATCAAGACATCACCATGACGATTCAGTTGCAGGCACCTCACAGCCGATTGAGTTCAGCATTCAAGACCTCCTTGTACTTGAAGCAGCGATACCTTGGACGACATTACGGAAACGAGTGAATCGAGTCAAAGCGACGACACTACGGAGGCGACCAAGTTGACTCACCTCGGTATCCTCATTGATGACAAGAAAGAGACGCTTGCAGACTTTTCCATTGTCACTGCTCACATGTGGCCGACGCGTTACGTTTTCCTTGGCAAGCCCCACCGATCCGACAAGTACGACGAATCAGATTCGCTCGATCTGAGTTTGTCGCAAGATGACACACGCACAGTGGTGTCCGACCTTTCTGGCAAAAGTGGAAAAGAGTGGGACCTCCGCATCTATCCGAGTGTGGCAACGGAGTGCCCCAAGGAATCGTTTACGATCGAAGTTTACGATCGAGACCACTTGTGGGGATACAGTTTGGTTCCGTATCTCATACAATGGGGACAAAGAAGACTACCGCGAGTACGAAGACACCGAAATTCTCGACTTTGTTGCCAAGGCAATACGAATTTATCCGAACTTTGCTTCTACGTGAAAACAAAATTTGGCAAACGTGACGACGAACCCCTTCAATCTTTGAGTCGGATCTCATTCTCCTGCATTGAAAGTAATCCTTCGACGAGCTCGGTACAGAGATGGAATCAAGATTCCTACGAAGTCGTCGCTCAAACGAGTCCAAAACGCGAGGAAAAAGAAAAGCCCTGCTTTTATCGTGGCTCATCCCAGGACAATCAGCAGACTCAAACAAACGGCAGGCATTCGTTGCGGTCTGGGCCTGAGATCGTTGAAGAATGCCCTGGCCTGACTAATGACACATAAACTGTGATCTTCAAATAGAAAGTCAATCATCTTCGAAAAGAAGCAAACTAGTAAATATCGTATTTAGAATATCGTGAAAAAGTTTTATTTCGACATGTATACAAGAGTTGAGTTGTGGTGAAAAGACAAGAAAAGAGGAATAGCTTATTCCTTGTCCAAGTTGATGGTTGATTGATCAAGTTTGCTTTTCAGGAAGTAAACATAACCTGAAAGGGCAACAAAGACGACGGACAGGAAAGAAATTGTCATCCGAGCGGACTGATTGGCCTTTTCACTATATGTCACAACCGTGCCATCCGATCGAATAACCTTAATGCCTTGAATGTAGTTGCATGCGTTGTTGTTGTTTTTGTAGGTGGTTCCGTATGGAAGACTACTTTCGCACTTTCCAGCACGGTTGTAGAGACCTTCGCAGACTTGGAGCACATCATCTGCGTCTGCCACATCCGCATCATAGTAGGCGTAGACATCCTGGTTGTACCACTCCTCGCCTCCTTCCTTGCACGACATGCAATCCTTGGCAATGATACTGCTCGATCCGTAAGGAAGGGATTCGCCCGTCATTGTCAAGTAAGTGTCACGTCCACCGTTCGAGTCAGCAAAGGTCGTGCACGAATCATCCATGAAAACACCAAGGTAGACGGCTCCACCCTGGCTCGCACAGTAGGGTCCAATGTAATATTGCATATTTTCGCCGCCGTTTGCATTATCTTGGAACCCAGCTTTCGCACACTCCATGTAGGTTGTCACGACTGCAAAATCTTCATTTGTTTGGGTGCCCTCAGCTTGGTCTGCGTTATCTGCATCATTCTTGTACGCTTCTCCATTGTTGTAGGCTTCCTGCTTGGCCTCGATGTAGGCCTGCAAGAACGAGTTCAAATCAATGATATAGTCCCCATACCCCCAGAGCATCCGTCGCTGGTGCTGCTACTGCAAGAGCCAGTCGGGCAAAGGCGGAAGCGGGCAAGGCGCTTGTTCAGAATACGAACATCTTCCTCATCGTTTGCCTCATTGTTCCACTGGCTGACATGATGACAGCCCTGGAACTTGATCGAATAACCCGCGACCCATGCATCCGAAAACGCATTGTCCCAGTCGTACAGCTGGGAGTAATAGTCCTGACCGTTTTGCTCGACACGACGGGCCAATCCCATTACCTTGCGTCCTAGATCAGAGTTGACCTCAATCTCGGAAATCTTGACATGGTGTTGCGACGACGCCGAGACAACAGCCGCCAAGAGAGAAACGACTGCAGCAATGAATTTCATTTCAGCGACCTATACAATTGTGTAAAACTGCTATTGAAGAAAAAGAGAATTTTGAGACGGACGTTATGAAGATTTCATAAATGTTCCCCTTCCATCAACCTCCTTGCCGCTGACGAAAGAAGAGGAGTATATCCGACATTCAACAGTTCTCCTTTGTATCTTATTTCCATTTTCCAAGCAACTTATTATTCACTTACCTTCGAGGTTGGTCGATTGGTTTGTTTGAATGTGTTGCACAAAGATCTGGAAAAGGTGGCACGATTTTTTCCTCGCTTTCCCAAACACCCACATTTTTATTTATAGGATGGCGATCATGTCGTAGTCCTAAATAACCAAGATTCTTTAGGAATTACCTGAGTCATCGCGCTATTCGGCAAACAACATGACACCGCTGAAACGTCGGCTCGCTCGTTTCTCCCATAGTGAAAAGATCTTACTGGTCTAAAAGGTGCGGACGTTTAGAAACGCACACTCAAGATCAGTGTAAACATAAACCGGTACCAAGGTAATTAAATACCAAAACCATTTGTTTTTCATTTAGTACACGAACGGCTGAATTGGAGAGACAACGGGAACATTCCAAGGAATTGTTCCATAGTAGGGAGTGCCGATCCGAATTTAAGAGACTTGTTATGAGTACAGGCAATTTTGACGGTTAAAATGGCGTTGATGGAGTTCTAAAATTGGCGACTGCACGTTTTTTCGTCTTCTCTGTGCGTGACTGTCTTTATTCATTCGCATCATGGTCGAAGATCGATAACAATTGAAATAGAAGAAGTAATCATCATTCCAAAGCATCACAACTTGGACAGTGTATGTGAGTTTGAACGGTTTTATAGGAAACGGAGCAACGAGATCGTGTAGAGGATATACTTACGAAAAGAATGCCCTGACAGTTCACGTTGCCTCGTGTGGAAATCTTTTCGATAATAAACTCTCACGCTCGTTTTCTTTATTACAACTACAGAAATACAAGACAAAGCTTTCATCAAAAGAATGAAACTAATCGGCGCCATTTCTCTCGGGCTGGCTACAGTAGCGAACGCAGACAAGGCAGCCTACTTGGACACGCTGATGCAAAGGCCGTGCCTACCGGGAAGAACCGTTTTCTCGAACAGCAACAAGTAGAAAACTACCAGGTCAATATTGCAGCCTACAGCGTCCGATTCGAACAATGTCAATTTGTCAAAGCCTTTGACGAAGACCTCGCACAAAGCGAAGAGTCTTCGACCGTTCTTTCCACCAAACGATTTGTCTTGTTCCGCCTTTGTCCGAGCGGCTGTGTGAACTGCAACTACAATTATGGTGAATATTTGGTCGATTTGGAGACTTATCTGGAAGCGACGGTGCAGTACTTTCAGAATTATCAAACGCAAATGTGTGAGGCGTGTTACGAATGTTCGCAATATAGTAACAATGACGGCGGTGACGCAGAACAACAACAAGCCGAAGGAGAACAACAACAGCAACAAGGCAACAACAACCGATTTCTTCAAAGCTACGGCGAGAGTGTGAACTGCTACAGTTGTGTGGAGGATTGCCAAAAATTGAAAACATGGAAGCAAAAGGTTTCATTGATGCTACTGAATTCTTGTACTGTAAATTGATCTTTAGTCCTCAGGATGACAACCGACAAACTTTGTATGCCGGACCTGTTTGCGCGAGCAACGGATCGAAGATTAAGATTGGTGTTTTACTGATGAAGACTGCTTAATCGCCGACACTACCAAAGACGTGGATGATTATCTATTTGGCGACAACGGTCAAATGCGTCTCAGCCATAATGTCTTGAAGAATACGTACACGAGCACCTGCATTTCTTGCAAAGAACCCGCCGATGAAAATAAGAACAACCAAGGAAACGACAATGCCGATGGTGATCAAGTCTCGGAAATGTGCGAAACGCTCTACAGCGCATCTGCGAAATGCGAAAAGACACACGGATTTGCCGATGGCTATGGCAGTTACAATGGATACGAAAACCAGCTGACGCAGGAAGAAAGTGTTTGCAGTTTTATGAAGTCACTGAAATCGGGAACATATTCGGAGGAGGGTGATATCATGGTGTCAGGCGCCAGCCATGTGGCGGGCAGTGACTCGACGACGGGCGGGCAAAAGTTTGCATTGACATTTTCATTCTCGGTACGGTGGGTTTGGCCGTGTACGCTGCCATGCTGCATTCGAAACTGGTGCGGGGCAAAGCGGAACTGTCCAGCAGTGGTGGCGGTGCGTTTGCTTAACGGAAAACTGTTTTGCAGGAGACTTTGTAGTCCGATGTTAGTTTATATAATGAATCCTTTTTATTTGCTCTGAAGTTTGATTTGTGACTCTTTGAAGAACGAATGAGGACATTCAAGCGTTAGCAAACTAGTCGGCGTCTGTTCTTCTGTCGGCACGACTGGCACAACATTATTTCTGCCGACGAAGGACGGACCAGTGACGTATTTCTTATTTTCGCGAAAACGATGCACTTCAAGGCAAGCTTTTTTTCTCGCTGTCAATCACCCTTTTCATCCTTACATAATAAATAGATCTACAAGATCACACAACTTCTTTCCTTCTTTCTTTGTTACGCCCTTACAAAACGCATTATGTTCTCTTCTAGCGCCCGCCGTTTCGTTTTATCGTCTCGCACCACTGCATCGCGCGCCTTTGCGACCGGCCCTGCACAAGGCGCCCACATTTCCGATGAAATGCTCGCCAAGTTGGGCAGCTTGTCCACACAAGCATTAGTCGATGGTCTGTGGGTGATGGGTTGGCCGAGTGCACAGATCGACGGCGCTCGTCCTCTCGCTCCGGGCATGAAATGCGTCGGCCGCGCTGTGACTCTGAAATTCGTCCCCGCCCGTCCGGACATTGCACAAGACAAACCTGCTGGAGGCGAATCGCCCGAATACGAAGCGTTCGAAAGTGCGGCCCGAACGAAGTACTCGTCATGTCCTCGGTCGGTCCTTGGGAAAGTGTCGGAGGCGACATTAAATTCTTGCGCTTGAAGCAACGCGCCATTGGTGGCCTCGTGACGGACGGTTCGGTCCGAGACACGGATCAGATTATCAATTATGGATTCCCCTGCTTCAGCTACAGCACCACGGCCCGCCAGGGACCGGCTGCTATGCAACCGTGGGAATGCAACGGTGTGATTAGTGTCAGTGGTGTTACTGTCCGACCGGGAGATGCCATTGTCGGTGACCAGGATGGTGTCGTGGTGGTGCCAGCCAAAGTGGCCGACAAGGTATACAACATTGCGCACGGACGCGAGGAAATTGAAGAAATCGTCAAGGAAGAATTAACGAAAATCCTGGTCCCCGGGCAAATACTATCCTTTCATGAGCGGCAAGATCAAAGTAGACTCGCCGTTGGGTAAACTATTGGCTTCCAAGGGGATCACACCGGCCAACTCGAACCAGTTTGAGGGATCGGCCGACTGGTAAACTATTATAATAAATAATATGAATATTAGTAATTATGAAGTAAATAGTTACTTTTTTTACCTGAGTTCATCCTACTTGCTTTGTTCATTTAGATTTATATATTCTTTACTGATACAGTCGAATCAATTCATCCGAAATGGCGCTTGGTGTCAAGACACCCAAGTCCGTAAATAAGAGCGAAATATACTTGGCCGGTGTAAAATCGGAAGAAGGATTCTCTGCTGCAATCGTTTCTCCCAATTCAATCGTTTGCATCGCATTCGTATCCACGTATTGAACCGTTTGTTGTTCGACGGGAACGTCGCTTTGGTGCAAGGGATAGAGACGCGCAAACTTGTACGACTCGGCTGCCACATAAAGGGTTTCCCGCTCGCTTTCGCGCACATGGCCATGGTAGCAGTTCCCAACTTGTTGACGACACCTCCATTTTCCAACACGCCCTCGGCGCCCACCAACACCAAGTCAACCTGTTCCATGTAATACGCAATGGCCGAGTCGAGTATGACCTTGACGGGGATATGACTCTCTGGCATAACACGCCGCAGCTTTGGCTCCACTGGCATCGGGTCGACCTTCTAATACAATGAGGTCAAATGGATTCTTGGCTTCTCGTAAAATAGCCGCTACTACTCGCGACCAACCCGTCGTCATGACCGTCGCCCCGCTGGAATGAAATCCGCCGCCGCAAGAGCAATGCGATCCCGAGCAGCCAACGAAATCATTTGAAAGCGTTCTCCCCGTTCCAGTATTTGCTTTTGCATTCGGAAAAATTGGGCAATTCCAGAAAGGTCCGCGTCGAGTAGCGCAAGAACAATTCACATCCGGAACGAACGGCAATCTGTGGATGATTCTGAATCATGCAATCGGCAGCCTGTTTCAAATCGTCCTGCAGTCCCATCATGGTTTCGGCTTGGGAGCGTTCGACGACGCCGAGGAGTGCGGAAATGGCAGCGACGGGCACGGCCATGGCGGACGAATCAAACAGCGACGGAGGATCCTGTTGTTTGTTGGATAAAAGCGACGCAAGTCTTGGAGGACTAGCGGAGTGTCTTGTTGTTGTTGTTGTTCTGTCATTATTAGTTTTAGTGTTCTGTTGAGTAAATTGTGGAATCAATTAATAGAAAATAGGATTAACTAGTTAGTCTAAACGGATGTATCGTACTCCTATCCTATTTTATTTGCCCATGGTCCAGTTTGACGCTTTTGACGCTCGTCGACGCACACGCGTGGAACTGCAGCCGTCTGTATGGCGTCGGATTGTTGCGGGTGGCGGACATACATTGAGCGATTTCATTGGACAATTTTTTCGCACCGCAAAATGCAAAAGAAAACATTCGCAACAAACAAAAACGCAACCTTTCATCGAGCTTGCTGTTCAAAAGTCTACGTGCCAAGTCTACAAAGATTGTTATTGATTACGCATTTAAAGAATGAATCACACTTATAGCTTTCGGCTATCCCCGCTGCTCGAAGCATGGGCTACAAAGTAAAAGTGTGTTTGTGTGTTTCAAAACATCACTCCATTCAAGATGAACCACTTTTTTGATAAATCACTTTTTTCAAATCTCCAAAGGAAGAGCTCATAAGTTTGATTTCTTCTCCAAAGTGCATCATTACCTCTTTAATCAATCATCATGAAACTCTGCTTCGCCTACATTCTCCTCGCCGCTTCTGTCACCAGCAACGACGCTCACGTGCTCCGCAAAGGACCGCATCGCCACCTTGAAGACGAAGACACTACGGCCGACCATCCCATTTGTGCGACCCGTGAGCCGACGGAACTAGACATTCAGCAAATGATTTACATCATGGACAGTTACGCGCAGGAAGGAAATTCCACGCGTCGTCTGGCTGCCGATACCGAGACGATTACCATCCCAACCACCTTTCATGTGATCAAACATTCGAGTGGCGACGGTGCCACGCCGGAGATGGTCCAGCGCCAAATTGAAGTCCTCAACCAAGACTACGCTCCGCACTTTTACTTCAATGTCACGGTCCAGGAAACGGTGAATGATAGTTGGTTCCGTCTCCGATACAATCGCGAGAATGAGTACGAAATGAAAATGAACCTTCGACAGGGCGGTGCCGAGACTTTGAATGTTTACATTGCGCGTTCCAACGGGTTTGGATGGGCGACCTTTCCGTCGGACTATCAGGCGTTTCCCGGGTTGGATGGTGTGGTTGTGCAAGATCGGACGTTGCCCGGTGGATCGGCGGCGCTCGGCTATGACATGGGTGGGACGCTCGTGCATGAAGTCGGTCATGCGCTCGGTTTGTATCATACCTTTCATGTGAGTGGTTGTTTGCTTGCTTGCTTGCTTGCTTCTTCGTTCGTTCGTTCGTTCGTGTTGTACCAAATTCATACCGTCTCATTCACACGCTATTTTTCCTTCTTTTTTCTTTCTTCTTCAGGGCGGCTGCAAAGGTGGAGGAGTATACGCCAACAACGACAAGGTCTCCGATACACCGGCCGAAGAGTCGCCCGCCTTTGGTTGCCCCATTGGTCGCAACACGTGTCCTGGACAAGGTCCGGACCCGATTCACAATCCGTAAGTGCTACTTGTTTCGGTTGGTTGGTTGTTATCTTTTCAACTTGTGACTCACTGTAATGCTTTCACAGCATGGACTACACGTCAGACGCCTGCAAGAAAGGCTTCACGAACGGCCAGTTCAAGCGCATGCGAGGCATGTGGCACGCGTTTCGTGCCGGCAATAGTGAGGATAGCAAGTCTTTGGGTTATCCCTGCACGCAACAAGGTCTTGAAAAGAACCAGTGCAAGGCAGTCGATGGCATGATCGGCGTCGGCGTGAAGTGCTGCGGTGGTGTTTGCAAGTTTTGCGCCTTGTAAGAATCAAAAAGCAGGATAAAGAATAACGGACTAGGCAAAATGCAAGGAAGCAATATTAAAATGGGTCGGTTATTCGTAAATACTTTCTCTGTCCCCGGTCAGGGTATCTCCAGTATTACGACGTTTAGTCTCTTTAGAGAATTTCGAACAAACGTGAGAGGAAATCGAGGTGACCTTACGGTGTTGCCGGGCACGCAGGCACGTGCCTTTGCGCATTGAGCATTGAGCATTGAGCCGCCAAGGAGCCGTATTATACAAAAGTGACCAAAAAAGTCGATTCCCGTACCTGGTATTCCGTCAACTCAAAATTTCGTGCAGCGAATTATTCTTTGTTCCTTCCCGATTACTGTACGTCGAAAACTATGAGGTCGATTATCCACCATCCACCATGAAGAAATGAAGAACACAGAACACCCGGACAAAGTCAGTATAGACACCTATTAGAGAAGGCCATTACTAGTAGGAACTCGGAACTCGGAACTCGGAAGTAAGTACTAAGGGACAGCGGACAGCGGACTAGTGATAGCGGACAGCAATAAAGAATAGGCCGGAGATCGTAGATCGTAGAATGCACTAGCTAGGTCATAGAGTAGTAGAACGAGGTCCGAGGTCCCGTTTCCTTATTATATAAAAAAAATTGTAGTCTACCAGGTACATCACCATTTTCACACAACCAAGGACACAACATCACCCGGCAGAGAAAATATAGAAAATGCACCGCCAGCCGTCAGCAGCCAGCAGCCGCAGTCACCAGTCACCAACGACCAACGACGGGTGAACGGTCATCGAATGGCAGTCATCCGGCGGCGGGAAATAATAACGACGAGCAGAGCAATAAAGCTCCCAGCGGCGCGGAGCATGGAAGAACTCATCTCTCCGTCAGAAGATAGCTTTTCACGAGGGCTTGGAAGTGGAAGGCCTCTTTTACAAATAAAAGCAAGAAAGCCTTGTCTTATTGAAACATTACTCATAATAACCTGAAAAGGCGCACTCAATAGAATCATGTCTTATCAAGCGGACGAGAACAGCGAATCCAAGGAGGAACGAACACGAACCGTTCTCGATTTCACCTCCGGTGTCGAGTTGAAGGAGGCCCTGTCTGCAGCTTTTGAGGGAAAGGAAAGTGAAGTTTTATTGGCATCGAGCGATTCTTCCTCTGTTTCGGAAAAGAAAATGAATGCCGTGCAGGTGGGCTGCTTCGGCGACCTGCGGTGTTCGCCCAAGGCGGTCTCCAATTTGAACGATGTACGTATCATGACGCACGTCAGCCGTTCAAGTTTTTGTAATTATTTTGTGCTTGTAAATGCTAACCTTCTCTGTCGAATTGATTACAAATTAAAAGACCGCATTTGACTGGGTCCTTACAAACTATGATGAGACAACGACCGAGGCGCAGTCGATGGAAGAAGAACTCCATCGTCTGCTCGTCTTGAAGTCATACCTGCTGTTAGACTCGGACAGAGAAGAAGCGTTTGAACGTCTCACTGGATTAGGTTCTCGTATTTTGATGTACCAATCTGTTTAGTCTCGCTGGTGGATATTGGGAGGCAGTGGTTCATGTCAAATAAAGGACTCGGTCCTTGTCGTCAAACCAATCGGAGAGTCGCTTTTTGTGCTCATGCGATTCAGCTCAAGCCGGGTATCAAGACACTAGTCGTTCCTGACGCAAGAGATGATGTGAGATTTCGAGATAGTCCTCTCGTGCTCGGTCCTCCATTTATTCGGTTTTATGCAGGCGCTCCTCTGATATCTCCAGAAGGTTACAAGGTACGATTTGTGACGCATGTTTCCGGTCGTTTTACTGATGTTGCTGCCGTCTTCGTCGACTAACAGACGTACTCTCTCGTCTTTATTATGAACAGCTGGGAACTTTTTGTATCATTAGCCCCGAGCCCCGCCCTCAGGGATTGTCGGACGATGAACAAGAGAGCCTCATCGACATGGCAAATATTACTGTCAAGACAATGGTAGATCGCCGCACACAGCTGGAAAGCCGCGAAGACCCCGCTCGTCTGATTGCTTATACGTCACATGACTTGATGACACCGCTGAGTGGTGTGCAGTTGGCTTTATCTCTCCTTTCGGAGGACGACGATGTCTTGTCGAAGCTAGACGCTCATCAGAACGAGCTTCTCTACCGCCTCGAACTGTTCGGATATTATGCTCCGAATATGTAAGAGTTCGATCGAAAGTCTCCGCAGTATTAATTCAAGCACAAACTCGAAAAGGGGCCTATTTGGGAAGGAGAATGGTGGCGGAAAGGAAAAGGTTACTAAAATTGTCGAGCTGGTCAAGTCGCTACAAGTTATCGTGGAGCCAATCCCAAACAAGTTCCCCTTGTCATTACTCTTAGTCCGAATGTCCCACATCATTTAATGTCGGATGATTTAAAGATCTTTCGATCAGTTTTGAATCTTGTGAAGGATGCCATCCTTCGTACTGAAGTTGGAAAAGTTCATCTGCGGATTTTCAAGGAGGAACAGGATGAACCCGAAGTTGCCGAGGGCGCGGAACTGAAGAAATTTTGAAATTTGAGTGCGAAGATAGTGGACTTGATATACCAGTGGCTGAGGTTCCTTTCCTTTTCGAATCTGGCAGCGAGACGCCAGAAGCGCGACTCGGGTTGCACTCCATTGCGAGTCTCATTAAATCTCTGAATGGAACTTTCGGTTATCGGAAACGAGGGAAGATTTACGAGGCTCGGTATTTTGGTTTAGCGTTCCACTCATCTTAGCGGGCATTCAAGGAGACGAATCAGTTCATAGTTTTTCCTTTAGCATGAACAGCACCTCCAATCTATTCCATTTCCAGAGAAGAGGACCTGAACACTACAGAGACTACTGGTCTGGGCCGTTGTCCATCTACTGGATCTCTCAATTCTCTGTCTTCACAAGAGGAAGAAGCTGCATATCGAATAAAACGTGCATTGATCATTGATGACTCGGTTATCGTCCGCAAGACGATCGACCGTGCGCTGACTAAACTGGGATTCGAGGTCGAACAAGCAGAGAACGGATCCGAAGGCTTGAATGCCATGAAACAAACCATGTTTGATATTGTATTATGTGATTTCTTGATGCCTGTGATGGACGGCTTGGATTGTGTGAAGCAATATCGTGAATGGGAGAACAAGCAACGACCATCGTTTCGGCAATACATCATTGGTATCTCTGCGCACGTTGGCGTCGAAGAAAGCAGACAGGGCCTAGATGCTGGCATGAATGTGTTCCGACCAAAACCGATCACTATGAAAAATTTGACAGAACTTCAAGAGTCGAAACCTGTTCAACGAGTTATGAAGCAGTTAGACCGGATGGAGCTCGACTCATCTCTTAATCGTTGCGAATTGTTTACATCTGGCGACACTGAGGTAGGCATGATCCCGCCTTCGCCGCCACCTCCTGAGGTTTTGGCTCTCAAGAAAGCACTAGAGAATATGGCCGTGGATACTCGCGTCGAGAATCGCTTTTCTCTTATATTGAGTGAAGAAAGCAATGAATGTTTCGAGAAAATGAAAGCGAACGGTTGGCAGATAGTTTTGTCACGGAGCTTTGATGATTTTGAATGCCACTTACGGAAGCGAAATTGGGATTTAGTTTTGGTCGATGAGGAAATTCCTTTTCTCTGTGTCTCGCTTGATTTCAGAGTTTCGAGAGTGGGAAGCCGCCAACAGAGTTAATGAACAAAAAAACGTTTTCTTTGTTTCAGGAAGCGATATACCTCGTCCCAGCGATAAAACTCAATTGTCCGCCCGCCTTCAGGTTTTAATGGTGTCCTTCGAAAGCCAATCGAGTGGGAAGATATTGATCAGTTGCTCAATCGGAATAAAACGTTCTTGAACATCTTGGTACCGAAGTAGCCTCTCTGCTAATCATAAGTACTATCAATAATGTCAACGTTTCTATGGTTTACGGAAGCTGCAAATTGAAAGCGGATAAAAGGCGAGGAAGGAACATTTACCGAGACTGGATGCTGGATACGAGGAATAATAAGCCTTAGTACGCTGCAGCCAACTACTGCATCCTCTCTTCGAATGGATAGATGTAGAAGCCACCTAGCGATCTTACGTCAAGACTAATCTAGTTATTTTTTAAAACTAAACTTATCAAACTATATCAAATAAACTCAAAATATCATCGAAGCGACGCAATAAGTTAACGACCAACAGTTACAATACCAAACTCACCGCAAGCAAACAACTCAATGCAACACAACACAATAGAATCAGTGGAAGTGGATGTGGATGTGGAAGATGTACGATATGCCAAGCACGTCGTACTCAGCGGATGCCGTAACGAGGACCGAACGAAGGGGAACCGAAAACAGCTTCGGCAATAGATCGAGATCGAGTCGGAGCAGGGGCTGCATCGACTTTCCAAATGCACAATATCTCATCGGCGCCCACGGATGCAAGCTTGCTACCGTCGGGACTCATGTCCATACACAAAATGCGATCATTGTGTTGGGAAAGAGTTTGAATCGGCTCCATCTTTGGATAGCTCCACACGGCAACATCACTTATCGACGTCCCAACTGAGAAACCGTGACCGGAATACAACTCCTGATGATGCCGGCCCCAGTGTAAAGAGGAAACTTGACCGCCCGTCAACACACTCTTCACTACACTCCCAGAACACGCATCCCAAAGCTTGATGCAACGATCGGCAGTCCCGCCGCCGCTGGCGAGCAAATCGCTGCGATAAGGACACCACGCCAGTCCTTGACAGCCGCAGTGTGCGATTCCAAAACAAGTCGGGGACCAGGGCCTGATGTCACGCCCCGCATCATCGAAGCATCCCACAAATGAATCGCGTTATCATTCCGACCGCTCGCGAGGCAAGTGCCTTCTTCGTTCCAGGCCAGGTTGCAAACAGACGATGAAGACGATGACGACGATCCGAACTGCGTCGTGCCTGTTACGGAGCGACTACGCAAGTCCAGACTGGCAATCCCACCGTTCGCGTACCCCGCGGTCAACCACTTGTGCGAATCGTTCCAACACAGAGCGCGGAGTGCACTTCCTTCCGAACGCAGGAGGTCTGCATCACCTCCTTGTTGCGAATCGTGTCGTACACTCGAACGACGCCTGCACCCGTCCCTACCGCCAGCAAGTGGGTCTGGCCCTCCACTGTGCACCACTTGACACACCGAACGTAGTTGCGGGTTCCGTCTCCGTCGCAGGGGTACTACCAGCGCCCGCGATCTCCTGCACGGCACGGGTAGTCTCGTTCATCACGTACACGGACGAACCCAGCGCTACAGCGAGCATATTGTCCTTGCTCCAGCTGAGCGGATGGGTGTAGAAGTCATTCACAAGACTCGGGAGATCAAGGATCATCACAGGTTGACTTCCGAAAACGCGAGGGCGGCGGTGCTGACCTTCGGACCCTGGCACATCATGGAGAACCGCAGGAAGTCCAGCTCGAACGGGTCCGCAGCAACGACAGAACGACGATTTCCCGTCTTGGGAGGAGAACGACTGCCATACTGGAAGATAGACTTCAATTGCGACTCATCGTCGAGAGAATTGGGATCAACGTTGCACATTGTGCTCAACAATTGCTTCTCGTACGCAATCTGAGTGCTACGAGCGACCGTTGTAGGTCCGGTAGACGCAACACTGGACGATTCACGTGGCTTGGACGCAGATTTCAGCTTCCGACGACATAAATCGATGTTCATACGACGACGAGACGGAATGAAACGATCCAGATCGTCACGAGGAGCATTTTGAGGCGTCAACAAACGACGAGCACTCGACGGCATTCGAGGAACAGGAGTTTTAATCATACGAGGAGTGCTAGGCGCGACAGTCTGCGCCGATTCACGGTTACCAGTACGATTAGAGTCGATAGATGATAATGCGAAGGCATATCAGAGGATAGATTGTTGTTTTGAGGGCAAGAAGTCACCATGGTGTGAATTCGGTCAAAGCAAAATATTTGTGCGAGATGATTTTTCATCATGCTGCGGTGATTTCGTCCTACTGGTACGTGATTTGAGTACCATGGAGACGTATGTAGCGTCTGGTAGATAAAGGCACGTAGCCCGATCTCTCAATTTTTTTTTCACTCTCTTCGCACTTTTCACAAAATCACAGCGATTGCAAGGTAAGTCACCATGAAGGCCCATTTGAGTCTGTTTGCTGCTTTCACGCCGCCTTTTGTCATTTGTGACGTCCTTACTCACCATGGTGTCTATTTTTCGCGTTTGATAGGTTGAAAACGCTTTATTCGTCGTAAATTACAACAGTCCGCAGCAAGCAAGTAACATGACGGAATGCAATAAGTTTATTATTCTTTGCCACGAAACTATGCCAGAACTCGTGGCACTAGCGACCGAGATGAAGACTGCAAAGGAGGAATTTTTTGCTAAGCACGGGATTTCCTGGGTGTCGAAGCGGCAGCTTCCTCGCTGCTGGCTGCCGGTAGAGAAACGCAGCGCACTGTGCTATCGGCTGGCGAGCAGCTCAAGTTATTGCCGGTTCCGCAACGCTCGAGCATTCGTCGTGGTAAGTACCCTATGATCGACGCGAAACTCAGTGACGCGATGTGTGCCTTGCGGCAGGAGTTGTGGGACTTGAATGATTCCACGAAGGTTTCTTCGTCGGGTCGAGGCAGCGCCGCAGCACCGGTTGGTTTTACTGCTGTTGATGGAACTACTTCTCGCAAGCGCTCGTATTCTGGTGTAACAGTGGATGCTCCGCAGGAAGTTATCGTCATTGACGATGACGACGACAGCGTCCCCGTACGTCCCGTCGTCGAGGATAAGGTGACAGGACCCGCTGCCGGCAAACCTCGCGGTGTATCACGGAATGAGTGGGATATGGAAGTCGGGGCAGCCACTGACTCGTATTATTTGGACTTATTGATGCTGGAGTTGGGCATTGAAGTCGAAAACTCGAGTCATCTGGCTATCCGGGCGGACAGAAGTCGATTTCCCCTTGTGGCTTTTTTTGACTGACGTTGACGCTGACGAACTTCTCGCAGACCTTTCGTTTCACTGGAATCATGGTTCCAATTTTGATACAGACGATGATCTCCAGCGTCCTAGCAAACGTGCCCGATCTGATTCGTTGGACAGTTTGTTCGCTCTGCTCGACTGATTTGCATTGTTGATGCTGACATTCATTCGTCCTGTCGAATCGCCGGGAGAATCAGGATTGTTGTCGTTGTGAATTTTTAAACTGCTTCGGTACCTTCGCAGTGCTGATGGGTGTCTGCTTCGTTGTCGTCGTCACAGCCTCCGCTGTTTTCTAGAATCGTTCGTGACCGCTTTTTCAGCCCTTCTCCATGGCATCTCCGGAAAAGTCGTCTTTTCACTACGTGTTTGCTTGCGTGTGTTATGATTTTAAAACTAGTAATAAGATGAGAGTTTGTTAATTGTAGATCAGTGCAGTACTTTTCTTTTGGGCTGTATTATGCAATTGTAGCTGATTGACTTTGGCTTGTTTTACGGAGCCCTACAAATAAATTGGTTTAGTGAAACGATATCTCGATTATTTATGCTCCTGGACTACTTATTCTAAGCGTGAGATAATCGTTAAGCGTTCAGCCGTCTCAATCTTCCGATGACCTACAGTAACGGAAGCAACTCAGAAGAAGGGAAAGGAGGAGGTCGCGTTTTCTGCGCAGTCCCGAGAGGTCGGACTGTTGCAAGCGGCTGTCACTTTTCGGAACGCTGCTTTCATCCAATAAATAATAGGCTCGAATCTCTAGGCAGTCTCCTTTATTGAAATCAACCTGGAATGGATCCGGGAAATGCCGTTTTGAAAGGATTTGTGACGCAACGGTATCCGGCTACAGATTAATGCAAAGTCTACAACGTACTATTAAAACTATGTAGTTTAATTCGCACTTACTGGGGCGTAGGGGAATTAGCTCAGTTGGTAGAGCGTGCGCTTAGCAGAAACAAAGGCTTCCACATTGCGCAAGGTCGGGTGTTCGATTCATCCATTCTCCATTCTTTTGCGTTTTCCGAAGCTTTTTGCTTTTTGCTTTCCTTTTTTTTCTTCGCTTGGAAGTTTTTCGCTTTGGTACCAGTACCAGTAGTTTCTAGGTCCCTAGCTAGAGAGAGTACGACTCTAGTTTCGGTCACCATTGGTCAGGACCACCCCGGAACATGGTACAGTATCTTTCATACTTTCCAGGTCACCGTACGACACATTTTTGATTTGATCGTTTGCTTTTTCATGTGGAAACGATGTGAACACCATCACTTTTTCGATAAACACATCCCAGCCCTCTTCGCACTCGTAATGATGTAACTCCGTATCCTTTTTTGCCTTCGACTTCTCGATCTTCTTGTCTCGATTGCCACTGTCCACAACATCCTCCAGATATTTTGCTTTTCCATCGTCCAGATGTTTTTGCTTTTTTTTTGATGTGTTGATTATTTGTTAGTCTACTGTACCTCTATCCTTATCGATTGATGGCACATCGAGGTCGCTGCAGTATACACAACACGTGACTGCGCTGACTTGTGTCGCACCGAGGTGTCTGAGCTTGTTTTCGTACGACGACAGACGGTGATGCCTTTGGGATTCGGGCTTTGGGATCGCATCGATCGAGGCTCGCGAGGCGATGAGGATGTTTTGCATGATGAAAAGAGAGACAAGTGTTCATCGTTACGATTGTTCCTTTTGGGGCCCATGCATTCCTTGCTTCTCCTCTTCATCATAATAATAGCATGAGAAAACGGAACGTTGATTCACGGGTCGAAGCGCGAAAGGATCATACAATCGACGCGCAAGCTTCACAAGAAATCGTAAAGAAACCGGGGCGTCGATATGGGAGAACCATCATCTTGACTATTTCAATCGTCTGCGCGGTGCTGTTACCAATATTCCTATTTTCCAGAAACAAACTTCGAATGTTACAAACGATAACACTTATACCAGTGGCAATATGCCTATGGGTGGCAGCAACCGCCTCGAGCTTGCCCGAGCGACTTTTGGCCATCACTTGGGTTTTGAGTGCCATATCCTCGCAGCTACCAGCTTTTCTTGCGGCATTGATAGCCGCTGTCGCTATTTTGCCTTTGGAATCGCCAGCACTTTTACAAGCAGCAAAACCCCGGCCGAGTCCCACAATCGTCATCAAGTCGGTTGCCAGTGTGATTACTGCCCTTTTGATCGAAAATTTCATGATTTGGGTGGTTTCGGCTACCTTTCCGGCGGGGCAGTCAATAGGAGGAGCGCCTTCTGCACTTCAAGATAACGGGTCTTATTTGGTACAAGAATATATATGGTCAGGTTTAACGAGGCAAGAAATTGTCGGAGGTCTTCGTCGTCTCTGGAATGTACAGTGGTCGTTGGTGGCGTGCCTGGCAACTGCGTTTGCCATTGTCGATTTAATGTCCGCTCAACGTGACCTATATCTCTTGGGGACCCGTGCTACATGGACTTTGGCGGGAGCCCGACTGATTCGGACAGTTAGTTTCAGTTTGACAGTCTTGCCGAATCCTCGGCGGCAGTGTTATAGAGAGCATTTTCCATATCCTCCACCTGAAATGTTTTCCAAAGATTGGTTTTGGATAGGAATGCTGCCCAACAGTAATGGGGATGCAATGATTTGATCATAAGTGGACATGCTACCGTAACGACGACATTGGCGTGTGTAGTCACATCCACGACGACGAATCGGTGGTTCCAAGTGGCAGTGTGGTGGATGCTTCTGCAGGACTATGCCGTCGAAATATACGAGGGTTTTCACTACTCCGTGGACATGTGGATGGGGCTTGTTATTGTATCTCTGTTATGGAGAGCACTGGAATCTGTGGAAGAAATTAAAGTTACCGAAACGAGCAACAACAGTGCTCCACCAGCGACGAAACCGTCCATTTGGGATATTGTCTGGTATGCATTTCCTGTGGGTATCGCCTACACACAATTGGTATTACTACCGTCTTGGGCAGCGAATTATCTTATCCTAGTGTTTCTCGGCGTGATTCTTGTTGTCTATTTCAAGTATGGAGGAGTCGAGTGAGTTACGTGCAGCATCTTTGTCTGACTTTACTTTATATGGCTCTCGGGGTTTACTTGTAAAGCATCTCTCGCCTGTAATTTCGCCTCTACCAGGGCCAAGAGTTTTTAACTACAACTAGAGCAAGTTGATATCCATAAATATTTATATAATAAACACTCAGATAATTAGGGACCCCATGAGTTCTCGCAACTGCATCAGCTCCACCAAGACTTCATTCTGTATTGTCTCCACTTCACCTTTCATGCGCGCCAAGTCGATTCGATCATTCGCCATTTCCTTCGTAATCTCCTGCTTCATCGACTTCAAGTCAGTTTGAATATTCTTTAACTTTTCGAGTTTCTTACGCTCCATTTCGGATCGACTGATAACGGTTTCTCTCTGGGCAAAAGATATTCACGGACTTGCGGTGGCCACAGCCAACCAGCGGTAATCAAACCCGCTGTCAACCACAGCGGAATTATCACAAAGACGCAAAAGACACGGAATATGTTGTAGACCCCAGTTTCGATCCAGTCAACATCGTCAAACAGATTTTCGTCGAACAACATCATTATTTGATGCCAACCATCATAAAAGTAGGAGCTTTCTTTTGAGCAGGAGACTAGGCTCTCCGCTCCGCACAAACACATCATCGTCATCCGCTCCTGTTGCTCTCTTGGTTCTTCCGAGATGCGATTGGAGTATCCAGCGTTCGCGTTGTCCTTCACGTCAACCCGTTTCAGGCGTCGTTGAACGGCGTAGGCAATGGCGTCCGTCTCTGCTACAAAATCAAGTCGGTTCGACCAAAGACAATCGCTGCACGGTCGTTCTGAATGATTTCGTACGAGTCCGTCACAATGGCGATCAGCACATTCGAGAGCAGAATAACGACCAAAAGGCAAACCCAACGAACAAGATTTGCGCAGTCAGATTTGTCGAGTAGCGCGTTTGATTTCCGATTTCGCCCATCATCATCGTATACACTTTCAGCAGACTATCCCCAAACTCACAGTGTGGGAAACTGCATCCAACCAGGTCCGGATCAAAGTACTCAGTCGAGCTTCCTTCTGGTTCAAAGGCCAAACTCAGTGTCGGGGCATCACATATGTCCGTGTCCAGGTAGACAAAGTAGAACATTTGCGCAAATGCGAGCAAGATCGTAGACACTGCGATCAAGAAAGCCACCAATCTTTGGGCAACATTGAATAGTCCACCTACAAAGACGGCGAAATCAACCAATGTACTCTTCAAAAGACAATGATAGCGGCCCAGAGAATTCCTTGTGTGACTGCTACACCGGTTCGGAACTCGTTCAGATAGTCTTGATTGTCCGGGAAATGGTACTGTGATCATCTACCGACATGGCGACAGCATAGTATAATACTAGCACGATGACAGTCATATCCAACCACGTCGATGGATCTCCAAAGTACTTGGCGAAACTGTTCAGACCCATGAGACTCCCCATTTGCATCAACTCACGCATCACAAAGTACCCGGCTCCCACATACAAGAACGTCAGGGCACCCGAAGAATCGTCTCGACTAATTTGCTTTTCAGCAATGTACTCATCCGTACCCAATCTCAGATTAATGTGGTTCTTTGTCGTAATGGCGAAACACACAATCAAGGAGAAGAGAAAGATGCCATCAAGCATGAGAATGCTGGTAGGAAACCTTTGCACAATCTTGTCATTCAGAATGTTGCGCACATGCTGACTGACCACCGCCGTATCTTGGAGCCAATCGGGTAAATCTTGAATTGCCGTCAAGAAATCAGCAGCCGCATGGGGTTCTGCAGCGAGGTACATCTCTAGACAGTCGCTCACATGCGACTTTTGTCGCGATCGTCAGGTTTGTATCCCTTCAAACCGAGTACCATGAGGTGCAAAGGCAAGTATCCGTCCTTGTCACGCGAATTAATCGTTTTCGGCCCGCAGGATGATCGAGCAGAAATTGGATTACACCAGGACTTGCGTCTCGGTGCGCATTGACCATCGCCAAGTGCATAGGTGTACGCCCGTGGTTTTCAACGGCTGTCACCGACTCGGGATAAGCCTTTGCCAGCACTTCCAACACAGCCGAATGCGTCCCATAGGCGCATGCGTAGTGCATAGGAAGCATACCTCCACTATCCCGTAACGCAGCAGCACCGGTATTGCTCAACATTTCTGCATTCAAAGCCATGGTGACGACATTGTCGGTGTTTCGCGTCGCATAAAAGTGCAACGGCGTGCGATTTTGGTGATCGGGTTGCAGTTTTCCATCGGGAGACGCTTGAATGAGAAGATTCAAAACTTCGGGAGATACGCCATGTGCGCTGCAATGATGCAGAGGAAGCCATCCTTGAGCATCCGTCCATCCGCAAATCTCCGGTGCAGCTTCAACGAGTGCCTGGACAATATCCGCTGGAGGGTTGTGCAACTTGCAAAGTAGATGCAAAGGCGTAGCGTCGTTCTGACCACGCACATAAGCTGCCGCCTGTCGACTCTCGAGTGTCGGATGCGCCCACAGCCAACGCCGAATTTTCTCGTAACTCAAGTCCAGCAAGTCTCGCTGTTGCTGCTTGTCGAGCCCTGCACCCGAGGAGCTAGTATCCTGACCGAAACTGCGTTGCGCATTCTGTTGCGTGTGTTGCTTCGGGATCGTTTCTTCAAGAATGGCACAGAGTACAGTTGGATCGTCCGGATCTGCGTTGAACTGAAAGTTACTCGTCGAGGTTTCCAGCATCAAGGGAGCTGTAGACAAGGCATCGTCTTCGACATGAGCGCCGTCCAGTTCTTCCCGGGCGAGCTCTCCGGTCATGCGAGGATCGTACGAAGTATCTTCTCCGTGTGTGACCATGTTTCAAGAGGGTATTGTTATGTTTGATAATACAACTTGCCAAGCGTCAACCGAGTTTTTGCTTTATGTTTATTGTCAATCATCGTCCTTCTATCCCCGCAATTTTCTGTCGGAGCTTTTATGTCCCGACAGGGTCATTTTGGTGCGGTTTCTGTACTATAATGGCTACAGCAGTAAACGCAAAGACCGTGAGTATAAGTAGGGTTCATGTTATTCGTGCTATAGTTTTATCCAGGGATATTTTGCTAGAGCCTTCATCTTTTATTTGCTCTACTAGTATAGAGCCGACGTTACTGGCATGGCTCATGCATAGCATTTAAATTACGTGGGATGATGCTCTTTCATGAATTCGACGCGGAAATTGGCATGCCGGTCGCTCGAAAAGTAATTCAAACGATGAATGAGTTCTGAAAACGAAGCGATTTTTTTGTGTCAGCAAGAACAGATTTACTGTCATCAATCCGCCGATTCCCAGCACACTCTAATACTCCTTTCGCGCTTTTCCTTCCCGTACATTGGCTGTCCAAGCCGTAGGAAGCCGATCTTCTCCATGCCGCTGCAACAGTTCCTTGTATAGTTCATCGCTCGCCGCTTCTTTCAACTTTTGAGTACAAATTTACTCACTTGTCCTTCCGAGGCACAGCGCTTGAACACCAGAGCAACCGTTTCTTGTCGTGACGCCTCTGTGGGCATTAGATTGGCAAGGACACCCAAGAAGGATCCGTACGTAACATGATTGGGACGTGACGTAGGACAATGCCGGATTTCGTCAAACACGACGCAGGCCACTTTGAGCGCTTCCTCCACAATCGTTTGATCGTTGGCGACCGTATCTGTATATTCACAGGCGTTCAATACAACATTGTACGTGACAATATTTCGCGAAGGCATTCGTTTGAAAATCTCCCATGCACTCGATGCTTTCATGGGAACATTGGATCTGGCATACAGTTGAATCATGGCCGTGTATGTAGCGACTGTGGGCGCGGGGCCGTCGGTCTCAAGGCGCTGCATCAAATCTTGCGCTGCGGGAATCAAAAGTCACCTCTGCCTTTTAATGCGTTCAAAGCGTTGGTGTACGTTTTGATGTTGGGCTGCACGTTCGTGTCGCTTTCGATGAATTCGAGCAATTGCAGAACGCGTTCTCCACGCACTTGGGATTGCTGCGACCAGCAATACAAGAGCGCATTGTACACATCAATGTCGCTGCTGCCGCTTTTGAAAGAAGGCGCTACTTCTAATACGAGCTGTTCGGCAAAGTTCGCCACCTCCAATCCATCCATCATACCCAACGAATACAGCACATTTGTCAAAAGGACGACGCTACCTCCATTCGATCGTTTTCCAAAACCTGCTGAATCAGTTTCTTTACCATACTCAACGACGAGTCGACATTCTTCCGGGCTTTGCAACAAGTGGAAATCATGGTGGTGTAGGAAACGAGATCGCGATGAGGCATGCTGAAAAGAACTGTTCCGCCTTGTGCCAAGGCAACGCATGCAATACAATATTGTACGACTGAACCACCGGCTTGACACGTGCCGACTTGCTGCGCACCCATCGCGACAAGAACTCTTGTGCCGCGAAGGAATTCGATGCCTTAGCGTAGGCATGGAGTACGTCGTTGTAGCAATGAATGTTGGGCGCTGGTCCACGTGCCAGCATCGTGTCAAAGACTTGCCGGGCCTCTCTGGCGCGACCTGTCGCAGCGAAGGCATGAATCAAGGCTGAATGGGATATGAGATTGGGTTTTCGACCATCGAGTCGAATGTGACACGTGCCTGTTGTGGCATGGCCGCTTTTCCAAAAAATGGAAAGGAGAGTATTGTACGAAACAAGATCCTTTTGGGCCATTCGTTGAGTAGATTGCTGGCTTTGTTCGCTAATTGTCGTTTGTTGGAAATTCCCTGGACCGTCGACACGCTCTTGAGATAGCAGGCTAGCACTTTGTTGAGGAGAAGAACCGTGTTTTCGTGATTGTTGTCGTGCCGTCGCAACAGTATTTCGGCGCGGGGACCGGCTTGTTCGGGCTGAAATTCGGACAGTTGATTGAGTAAATAGGGAATGTGCTCTGAGGATTTCGGGAAGGAAGACTGAGACCGAATTCCCTTATGGTGTCGAGAAAGAGGTTCTCGTCCGTCGCTGCGACGCGATGAACGAGATGTCGATATGCATCCTTGTTTTGCGTTAGAACAAAGGCGTGCGCTATGACTGTAATACAGAGCAAGTAAAATATACACCTCATCCCGCTGTTGCACGATATGATTTACTCAATAATAATATCGCCTGAAGCGTTTGGGATGAATGCTTTAGTAACAACTGCAAGGTGCAAAAAAAACTCCGTAATGCAAAAGAAGAAACACGCGGACGCAATCAACACGGAGGAGCACGTCACAGACGAGTAGCGGTCCGACAAAAGCACGTGCGCGAGCGGACGAGATGCCGACGAAAAGAATGATGTTGAACTCGTCGCTCGAATCAAAACCTGGAATGATGGCGTCGAACATCATTCTATAGTGCATCAACCAAGTCCTCATTCAAAATAACAAGAATCACCTCAATCACACGATGGTTACCCCGCAACGAAAGCAACAATCGAGAAACCGTCTTCGTTTCAAATATGGTGGACGGCGGCTCGACCACACACACTGACGGCGTCCTCTGTCCCTGCATCGTTTCCTATGCGGCGTGTCGACCTCCCTGGAAACTCCAATTCCTTTGGGTCGTCTTTTGCATGACGGTACAGCTCGGCACGAATCTGCACAATGATTATGCGGACGCTGTGTTGGGTGCCGATACCGACGAGCGGGTGGGGCATGCGCGGGCGACGGCGAAGGGATGGTTGACGCCCCAACAAACGCTACGAGCGTCTTGTTCGGTTCTGGCGGGGACGTTTGTGACTGGGGTTGGTTTGGCATTTGCGACGGAGAAAACTAACAATCTGCTGGTTTGGTGTTTGATTCTGACCAGTGTCTTCAATGCCTTTGCCTATACCGGCGGGCCTGTCCCTTTGGGATATATAGGACTCAGTCACTGGAGTATTGCGTATTCTGGATTGGGAGATGTGTTTTGTATGGCCTATTTTGGTCTTGTAGCGACTCTTATGATGCCTTATTTACTGGAGAAGGACCTACCCTGGAGGTATGCTGTACAAGTGGGGTGTTTGGCGACCAACATTTTAGTGGTGAACAATTTACGAGATCGTTTTACAGATGTCAAAGCGAACAAGCGTACAACAGCGGTACGATTTGGAAAGTTCTTCAGTTTATACGAGTATGTACTTTTACTTTGCATCACCTACGGATTGGTTCTAGTGGATGCATTTCAAAATAAAAGCATGTGGAGATTATTGTCCATTTTGAGTGTGCCCCTGGCCAAGAAGGAAGTTCATGCGATTTGGTCAAAAGAAGGGTCTTCACTGAATGAGCACGTCGGAGGAGCTGCTAAATTACAGCTTGTTTTTTGTGTGTTGCTGGCCGTTGGACTGCTATCAACATGACGTTAGCAGTGGGGATAACTGCATACAAACGGTTATGATTATAATAAAAGCAATTCCTGTTAGTGCTATTCATCGTAGTCAAGCAATTCATTATTCAATTGCAACACTAGTGCCGTAGCTAAAGCTAGCCTTTGCTGACGTCATCAGGGTTTCGGACTCTCGCACTCTTGAACGCATTCCTTTATTATATCACCAAAGTAACAAGTATAAACAACCTCTTGATCTTATAAGAGAACGAGACGAATGATGATTCGCTTAAATGTGTTCATTCTGCTTGTGGTGGTGGTAACGAGAGCCGCTAGTTTTATCGTTCCGCCAGTCGTACGAGCAGTTCTGCAGCAGAGAATAATAATGTCATCGTCACTCTTTGACCCAGAGGACGACGACGACGACGACAATGAAGGAAGCAACACACCATCTTCCCGAAAGTTTACTGGATATACAGCAGGAAAGTCTACATCCTCCAATCCAACGGCTCGAGAACGCATGATTCAACGAGAATTCAATCTCGTGAGTTTGGCCACCAGTCCAGCGGCATTTCTCGTTCAAGCTGCCAGCATTCTTGTTGTATTGGTATTCGTATTGTACATTGGTGCTACCGGGCAGCTTGGACTGAACAATGGCTATGACGACGGTGAGGATTTCATTTATGATCCTGTCAATCCTTCCACTGTAGTACCTACCGTGGAGTTTCAATCCTCCGGTCAATCCGTTTTTCTTTGAGATTGAATAGACATACACATACATACATTATCGATATTTTCTTTCACGGCGCAATTTGAGTACGAAATAACCCAGAAGGCATTGACGAAAATTCCATTTTCTAATAATTCTATATTGAAATATCCCCAACATTGGTCATTGCCAATCATCGGATGTACTGTCGTCCGTGCCTGACTCATTACTCCTGTTATCGTTTTCATCCTTCAAATAATAATCTTCGGGTGCCCCAAAGGACTTTGCCGTTCGCGTCTCGGCAGCTAGCAAAGCTTCCGCAGCGTCTCGGACCGGATCCACCCATTCCTTGCGGCGAGGATTTACAGGGCTACTTTTATCCTCGGAAAAGGGAGGAAACGAAGTAGCCGCAATCATGTTTGGTAATCGTCGATCCGCCCAAAACCGCGCTGCTTCTCGATCTCCTTTACCGATGCAGACAGCCACAATCCCCGAAAGCGCCCCAAAATGCCACGGTTTTAATTCCAACACCACCTGGCACAGCTTGAACGACTGATCATAGCGTCCTTGCAAGTAGTACAATGTCGCGAGACGATTGACAGGTTCTACGAAATAAACTCCGTGCTTGTGCAGCAAATTAAGCAACACCATTTCGCACTGCTTCCATGTATTCGGATCACTCATTAATTCATCCGCCTGCTTCAATCCATCTCTCGCCGTGACACCTCGTTCATTGAACCAAAGCTCCCATAAATCATCCGTCGCATCTTCCTCGGTCAAACGCTGGAGAATTGTCATTTCAGCGAGTCGCCGATCACGTTCCATGGCCGTCATGGGAGGAGGTGGAGGCAGAGCAATTTCGTAAAATGGCGAAATCAATCGTGCTACTGAATATTCTTTTCCTTCTTTCTTCTTTTTTGGCTGCTCTCCTTTTGTATTAATTTGTCGAGTTGTTGACGAGCGACTTCTAAATCAAAGGCTTCGTCTTTATTATTATTTGTATCGTCATCTGGAGAAGCAGTGCGGAGTGTAGAAGAACTCGACCATGACACCGCGGATGCGTGTCTTGTGGAGGGTACGAATGCTCGTGTGTGTTTCCAGTAAAGATAAACAGGAAGAGGCTTGTTCTCCAGCCCATGATGCAGCAGTAAAATAACTAGTCGTTGGGTGTTCTTCGAGACAAAAGAGTCACAAAGCACATCAAGGGTGCGGTTGTCAAAAAATAAACGCAACGATGCGAAATCGAACTCGCAAAAAGAACTCGCAAAAAATGATGGATCGAAATTCCACTGGCTCGATTTACTATACTGTCAAATTGAGCGTGACGCAGAGTTGACACTCGTGGCCCGTGACTCACATTGTCCCTGTTGAAAACCGAACTCTCGACCGGTTTTCTTCGCCTTTTCACCAAAAGATCTGTAGAAAATCTACTTGTGTCGTCCGTCCGACCTTCATCAACAAAATTCGGAGCTGAAATTCCGAGGCAGCGAATGAACCACGCGCTGGTGCTCGTGTGTCGATGTCTCCACAAACATCGTTCTTACTTTCATGCTGGAAACATTTCGCTCTCGTCTATTATTCATTGCAAGCTATCTCTCAAGTCCTTTCTTACAGCATCATGCACTCAACTAAAATGATTACCTCCAAGCTCGCAACAATCGTGGCCCGCCGAGCATCCCCGCGGCCTCTCGCAGTACTTTCCCAGCACGCATTATTTAGCTCCAACAGCAACACGACTTATGTATCGCATTTACAAGAGCTTTTTGATCAAATGGATCGAAATGAGACTACGTTGGGTGTCGATTCCTCCTTCTTGAAAGACGACAAGATGCTTCCTTGTGGAATTCCGGAATCGGCGCGTGCGCTTCACGACAACGCACTACGGCCGCTTGTTGCAGGCCCCATTTGTGCATCCGAACGAACACACGGTCGTCATGACGGCGCGAATGGGAGATTCTCTTTCCGAAACGGAACATCTTATTTTGAAAGAAATTGTCGGAGAACGATTTGACAAGGAAAAGAAAACACTGAGACTAACATCAAGGCAATTTGGAAGCCGTATTGAGAACAAGCGACATTTGGTCAGCATGTTGAACCGAATTATCGAATCCTGTAGAAAGTTGGCAAAACAAGCGGAAGAAGAAGAGCGAATGGAGGCGTAGTCTCTTCTTTCTGTTTCTAAAATATCAAGACATGTACGTTTAGTAGCTTTTGCAATACTATTGTTCACTACTAGTCTAGATAAGAGTCGCATGTCAGCGATCTAAATCAATCTTATGCCGACAATTTACTGTTCTCTAGTTTCGCCAAATCGTCCTTGATGGCATCCAAACCGACTGGTAATTGTTCCAGAATCTCGTACTGCGCCTTGAGTTCCTTGTGCTTGTTCAACAGCTGCATATGCTTGGCAAACTCATATTCCATTTGCGCTTCCAAATCGGCAAGTCGGATCAATGCCGTCACGTACCCTGAAGGCTCTGCTGGCTCTGGTTCTTTTGCCTTGGGCGACTCGGGTGGTGGTGGAGTCGGAGTTGACAAGGAAGGAGGAGGAGAAATTGCCATTACACTGTTTGAACCTTCGTCTGTCCGCGATGGTACAGGGCGACTAGCAGGCCAGCTCGTTGGAGGGTGAGGCGACCGCATATTTGCCATCTGACCACCGCCTCTACCGCCACGACCTCCACCGTATTCCATAGGAGGCCGATTACCATAGTCTTGTTGCCGATTGCCATAGTCTTCATACGCCGGTAACGGCGGCGGAGGAACAGGAGGACCTCGGCCGCCGAGAATGTCACCGCCACGACCAGCTATAATTTCTCTAGCCCGCATGGCTCGTCCTCTCCCATCGCCTCTGCCCGGGAAGAAGCCCCGCCCTGGTCCTCCTCGCATGAATCCACCACGCTCGGTTTCTGGTAAATGTCGATGGGGAAACGACTGAGGGGAGGATGTGGTGGCGCTCCTCCCATTCCTTGCATTCCAGGTGGTGGGCCTCCGCTATTACCGCTCACAGGCCTCCAAGGGGCATCGCGTGGAGGCCCTGGAGGACCTAGATCCGAATCAAGAGGTGGAGGAGGAATGTTCGATAAGCCATCGATACGACCCATGGGTGGGTGATTGAAGTGATTAGGTTGTTCATACGGATGATTCGGTGCGCGGTTATCGAAAGATGGCTCTAGATTTCCACCAGGTGGCGCCGCATTATTATAACCGGGACGAGCTCCGGGCCCGCGCATCATTCCCGGTCGATCCATCGGATGGCGATCGTCCAAAGTATTACTTCGATCGGGAGGCAAGGGAACACCTCGATCAGGCTGTCGAAAGCCAGGCTGAGCTGACGTGTGCATAGGAGGCGGGCCTGGAGGAAGTTCGAACGCGGCGGACCGCCACTATCTTGGAATGGTGGGGACCTCTTGCGGAAATTGTTCCGAATTTGCTGCACTAGGACCTGGCGGCACTGAGTGCGATGATGGATGATACGTTGATGACTGATGAGGGGATCCTGATGCGGCGGCATGACTATCTCCCCTTCACTGCCGAAACTGGGATTGCCCCGAATTCGCTTGAAATCGGGAGTATTATTATTTGCAAACTGAGGCGGATCGTTCACCAAGTCGCTGTATGTCCTCTTGGGTTCTAGATTCAGAGGAGGACGGTGAGGCATAGGAGGCGGAGGTCCACGTCCTTCGAATTCCCTTCTTGCTGCTGAAGGAAAACCGCGGCCGTCCATGGTCTTTCCTCGAGACGGCATTGCTCTCCCTCGTCCTTCAAACCTCCACCTCTTGGATTGAATCCTCTCCCGCGACCATCCATCGGTGCGCCTCTAGAGGAAAAGACCCCTTCCTCCATGTCCAGGAAACCCCGATGAAAAGGTTGAGAGGTTCCTCTTGATGTACATCCTGTTCCGCCATTCTTTCTCTACCGCCAACCCACCGTGCCGCCGGCTGCCCTCGAGCCGGAAATCGTCCGCCGGGTGGAAACGCTCTTCCTCGAGCAGGCGCCGGTGCACCGCGTTGAGGCGGCACACCTGTTGAAAATTCTCGCATCGGACGGTCGTCATGCCCACCGTGTCGAGCACCAAATCGCCCCGGAGGCCCTTCGCGGCCTCTTCCACGAGCGACAAACGAGCGACCTCCGCCGCGGCGGCTATCATCCGTGGCATTCCTACTCGCGCGCTGAAGATGAGACGGAGGATCGAGCGCTAATGAAGCGTAGGAACCCGCTACGGAGGAATAGCGCTGCGCAGCAGTGCTTCTCGCCGCGGGGGCGGTGCGTCGTGAATTTCTCCTGCTTCACCTTCTTCTCGATTCGTTCGTGAAGGCGGTAGCGGCATTTTAGATTTTCCTGATTCCACAAATTGATTTTATCGAAATTGTTTCATACTTCTTTCCAAAGGACTTGTATTGGAAAGAATGTTCTTATGTTCTTGCTGCATGCCCTTGATTGTTGTCAATGGTGCCCCATTGGTTTTTTCTGGCAACGACCGCGCAGCGGAGAAAAACGCTGATCTGGACGTCGTGCGTAAAGACAAACACGAGTCGAGTCACCAGTAAGAGTCAGTCACGACGACCTAGGCGAATGATGAGACTGGTAATAAAAAATAAGCAAATGAAGGTATGATAGACTCGGTTCTCCTTTCCGGCAATTTCCTCAATTAATTATAAGATTTTTGGCGAGAGAACGTTGACCCATCACAAGAGCTGAATATAATCTTGATGAACTGAAAATGCCAGAGTTTCGACGATTCATGCATTCACGCGACAAGGTGAATGAAGGCACAATTTTCTCGATCCACTGTTGAGCGCCTCAAACTACTTCTTGAACTCTCACATTCCAAAATGTTTGCTCAGCACGTCCCGAATAAACCCCTTACCTCGCAAAATATCGCCATGCGCAGGAATCACCACCTCCACGTCCCAAACGTTCAAAACATGATCCACAATGGCACGATACTCGTCTTTGTCTTGCACCATGAATTGATTGTAAAAGGAGCGTACACTTTGTCCATTCCAAACTTCCACAACCTGGATCCAAGCGGTACTTCATCGACTTGAGGAGCCAGTTCCCAGGTATCATCGCGCCCAAATTGTGAATTCGGAACCGTATCCGCAGGGTAATTCCAAAAAAAGTCGGTTGCAATGAGTGTTTTGCTGGGTACATGATAGAAAATAACTTCATTGAAAAATGGCTTTCCGGTGAATGGATTGACTTCACAATCAATGTGCAATGCTTGAATAATGGATGTATCCCATCCAATCACGGCCTTATCATCAAAAGCAGATCCTTTCTTCCAGTTGGCAGGACGATACTTGGTAGGAATTTCTCCTTAAATTGGATATTGTCCATACGTTCGGCGAGTCCAGGACAGCCCCACATTTCTGCATCGGGGAAGCCTTGATACCATTGGGGTGCATATTTGAGGTGTTCGTAATTCGGTGACACAACATACTTGACGTTACCCAGATTCTTGATCAGACTGTCCATAGGCGCGTCCAAAGCGACGGGAGAGTGGACCCAAAGATCGGGTTTCTCTCCCTGCGACTGGGCAATTCGATGACCGTCGAGCGACAGCTTACATCAATGCTGTTCCAGTAAAACGGACGATCGGCCGAATAAACTCCTTCCGCAATCGGCGTCAAAACTGTTGCAGCACGGTTCGACCAGCCTGGAGATGCATATCCTGTTGCTGGATTGATACGCTGAGATGTTGCGACGAGCTGCTGTCGAATTCCGTCGGAAAGCACCGAACGGGTGTCGAGTGCCCAAATTGACGATGTACAGACAGAGAAATGACTAGAAATGCGGAAAAATGCATGCTTCTCGTTATGCTCCTGCTCATGTTATTTACTGATTTCACGCTTGAGATGACAAGACTATTATTGGATTGCAAAACGAGCTTGTGACACTTTCGATGGGGCTTCTCGATGAAAATCTTGACGAAAAAAACACGGGAAATCCAAAACCGTGCTTGTGTTTTGAAATTAACACAAAGACAAAAGACGTATCGGTACTGAATTGAAACCGCGAAAAACATCATCGCGACGCGCGAATGATGCACGCGAAAATGGCAATGAGTCACTCTCGCTATTACGATGCTGGCAAACAAGTGAACATGAAATCAAAGGAAAAGGTCACGCAATAAACTTGATGTTCACCAAATAGATGTTACGATGAGAAATACCGTCGTCTGTTCTCGTGATGCTGTCGCTGTCGGCAAACGCCTATCGCATGAGCGGTTTCCGCTCAAACGGCCCAGCAACTCGACTTTACTCCTCTTTGACAGACAGCGAATCTCCTATCGTATGGAAGTCTAGAACGGATTGTTGGAGGCCCGACAAACAGGACGTTGAGCGAATCAGCTGGGGAAAGCCCGCAAAACAAAAAGGAACAGGAAGTCGAGGAGTTCCTCATCGTCTGAACAGCGACGAACGAGTTCTCTTTGAACAGGCTCGTCGAAAGGGCTTTGGAAGTTGTGGGATCAGGCTGGCGATCGGAACGACGGGAGGCTCCTCTGTTGAATACACATCGGTCATGGTGTGATGCTCGAAGTGTGTCTGCGATTGCACAAAGGACTGTCGGGAACCGTGGATACGTTTGTGCTGGATTTGTCCCCATTGCGCGTACCGGAGGAGTTCGAGCAAATAGCAGAGGCGATATTGAATCAGGTGGAAGGGGAAAAGTGTATTTTCAAGACGATATGCTCGATACACCTGATGCATGTGAAACACAACCAATATATCGACTGCCACCGTTTCGGGTCGAATGGGAAATTTCGAGGTCTGAAGGAAAGACATTAGGAAAGACAATGGCAGGATGGTTTGAAACAGCAGAAGGAAGCGTCGCGACATCTAAAAAGCCGGTGGGCGTCAAGCATGGCAAGAGCCGGCGACATGGAGGTTATGGGATAGGATAGAACTAGAATGAGGCTTCAAACGGTTTGAGTGGTTTCTGTGCCAAAGTCAATGGTCTTCACTTTGTTACGAGTGGACACTGGACTGCTTTTTTGTTTATCAGGATTCGTGGAACCGATTCCTCTATTCAAAATACGAAGCATGTTAGCATTAAACGCCGCGCTATTCATTTGACAACCGGATCCTCTAATACATTACATATACTATAAGAAGTACTATTAGCCGACCTGATCTTACCAGAAGTAGTGCCCATAGGTTTTGGATGATGCTCTATTCATCCAGTTGAAACTATCGCCTAGTTGAGCCTCCTGACAGCGAGTCTCGACATGCGCCGTTTCAGTCTCCCGGAAAGACACTTCAACAATTTTTTCTTGATTATCGTCAGGGACGAGTCGTCTACTTTGACTTGTTCGTCGCATTGCGAAATCTCCTCTGTTGAATTACCGAGAAAGAATCAAATTAGTGAGATGTTTGTTATGTCATATCCTTCTCAAAAAAGAATTCACTTACCCTTTCATCGTGTTGTACACGAAGAATGGCGTCGCCTGGGAAAGGGCAAAAGCGACATGAATACTAGGATGAAGTGCCTTCGCATCTTTTATATAACTAGTAAAATGGTCAATTTGGACTAACAAATCGCAATTCGACAAGACGAATCTCGCAAATCTTTGCAATGAGAAAGGAAGGAAACGAATGAGAAATGCGAGAGAAGAAAAATCGGAGACCGAGAGGTATCTTCGAGTTGGAGGACCATCGAAGGTGCACTTTCGGCTTTCGGGACGAAACACTGTGTAAACAAGAGTACCTTTGATACTGAGAATTCTATTGCGAATTTTGAAATTCGAAGTCCAATGCCGCATAGTATACATTGGAAAGTACCGAAATTCAATTTGAGTGACGAATGACAGGTGACAGATGACAGCTGGACATTTTCTTGTCCGACAGAGGGACACGGAATCACGGAATCTCTCACATCGTGGAAATAAATAACGACTCCTACTGGTACCAAAACGTTTCTACCTCAGTACTCAGTACCGGTACAGTACTCAGTACGACACCCACTAAATATACCTCTACACCTCAGCAAGCTATGTGTCTCCTTTTCGCTTCGTGTTGCAACAATCTAGAATGCCTTTGCCAGGCTAAAGGCTCTTGTCGGAACGATCTAATAAGCTGAAAGATGAAGATGAACAGTAAAATGATATTAGCTGCGGGTAAGCTTTATAGTTGGCTGATGATCGGTGTCCGAAGGAGTCGTGATGTAAATAAGCTTTCTTGTTAAGCAAATGCAGTTTTCCAGACTTGGGAGCTCCCGCGGCTTTAAGAGCACTTGCAACTGCATCTTGGATTTCTGGAGTCGGGGTGAGCGCCAACATGAGCCCTCCACGACCAGTTCCGCTCATTTTGGCTCCAACTGCCCCGCTGCTCGAGCAGCGTCGACTAGGCTGTCCAATTCTGGGCAACTCACAGTCAGCTGTTGACATAGAGTATGATTCTCATTCATCAGTGTCCCCACCTCCGCGACATCTCCCTTGTCCAAAGCAATTTCCGCTCGTTCCACCAAGGCAACGTACTTGTCCAGAAGCGCCTGAAACCAAAGAGGATCACTTTCTTTTTCGCTCGCACATCACCCACCACTGCGGTTGTACTACTCGTGATTCCTGTGCTGGCGTAAACGATAAGCATCGAACTTGCAATCGCCTTCTTTTCAAAAGAGGTTCACCTTCAGTCCGCTGAAACTTCAAAATTCCTCCAAACGTAGCAGCAGTATTGTCAATGCCCGAAGGTGTACCGTGATATCCTTTTCACCTTCGTATCCTGCAGCATTAATTTCATTTTCACTCATGGGACGTTTCAGCGTTTGCGAAAGAGCACGAGCAAGCGACACCACCTGAGCCGCAGACGCTCCGATTCCGGAAGCGCAACACAAATCTCCTCCAAACGTTAATTTAAACCCCTCTTGATTTAGATCGAGGCCAAAGTGGTCAAATACAAGCCGTAAAGCTGCATCTGCTTCTTCCGCTTTTGTCACCTTGTAGTTAGGTATTGCAGGGCGGTTATCCACAACGACCAATCCTGGTTCCGACAAACGCTCGCATTCACAGTCTGTGTAGGCCGCCACGGCACCTACAAGAGCCGGAACCTTGTAGACGACAAAATGCTCTCCAAACAAAATAAGTTTACCGAAAGCTCGTGTCTCCGCCAGTACACGCCGTCCAATGCGTGCATGCTGCTCGCGTTTTGCTTCCACGGAGAGCTGCTCCGTGTCAGTTCCTTCTATCATTTGTTGAGTGACTAATAATTCTCAATCTGGAGGCAACCCGCGACTATCACGTATGTGAAGCTTAGGTGCTGTTGACGCAATCGACTGAATTAGGAGAAGGAAAGAAGGTTATCGATATGTCATGGCTCATGGCGTCATGGTGGCATCATCGTGCCGAATGAATCTGGCGGGAAAACGCTGCTTTGTACACTATCTATCACCAACGGAAACGAGCTCTTTACTCTTTATTTCAGCCGCGCTGGTTCACCTCTAGGGCATGAGTACCGGTACGCTTTGCGTTAAAGAAGATTATTTTTCAGCAACATCGAATCATTTTGTGACTCACTCATCATCCACATTGCCGCCGACGAGAGACGAAAGATGTCAAACCTAGTGATTGTATTTGAACCAAAAATTACAAATAACACGAAGACTCTCTAAACTTTTCTCAGATTTCAGCCATGCCAGAGCTTCCTGAAGTTGAGTGCTTCCGCCGCATGCTCCTCCCCTTGGTCCACACAAAGGAAGTGCTTCATCTAGAACTTGTCGGCGAAAATCCATCACGGAAATTCATTTCTCCTGAACAGGTCGAGCACATCAACAAATCTTCCTGTGCGTACACGCAATCAAACGCCGCGGAAAACAAATTTGCTTATACCTCGGTCGACCGAACAAACGGTCGTCTCAGTTTCTATTCGTCCACATGGGCATGACAGGGCGCATTACAACACCAGGCAAGGCTCCCCAGTTCGGACACTTCTCAAACTCTGTTGAAGAAGACGTTGAAATGTCTCAAGAAAACCTATCTGATTATCCACCGCGTTACACGTACCTTACCTTTCGCGTAGGCGACGTGCATGCATCCTTTTCCGACCCACGCAAGTTTGGGAGCACGTATCTTGCAGACAACGACGACGAATTGCACCAGCTAGCACCCGACGCTTTGGAAGAAGAATTCGATTTCTTGACTCTTTGCAATAAGTCATTGGGTGTCAAAGCACTTCTGTTGGACCAAAAACGTGTCGTAAGCGGCGTCGGAAATTGGGTAGCGGATGAGATTTTGTACCAAACGGAGATCCATCCTCTTCAAACACATCTTACGGAGTCGCAGGCATTGAATATCCAAAAGACCCTTCCCAAGCTCTTACAAACTGCCGTGGAGTGCTTGGTACAATGTACGAATTATCCCGAGGACTGGTTATTTCATTTCAGATGGGTCAAAGGCAAAATGCCGGCGCCAAAGATGCAATGGGGCGACAACTACAATTTCTGACCGCTGGAGGTCGTACCTCTGCTATTGTTCCTGCTATTCAGAAACTAAGCAAGGCTCAAGCGAAACAAAGACTAACCGCCGCTGTAAAAAAAGAAACACAGATATCAAAAGCAGACGATTCGAGCCTTTTGCCAGTGAAACGCAAGAGAAGTCTAAAACATACAGAGAGCGAACAGACTCGTGGCACTATTAAGCTGGAAACAAAGGTAGAAGAAGAGTCAAAAGAAGTCCCAAGAGCTACTCGAAGGCGAAGTTCCCGTATACAGACGGTGATAACGGACTTGGCAGCATAGGCAGTGATCGCTAGGGTATTAGCTACTACTAGCATCCGCAGTTTCCATTCAAATTATGAGAAAAGTGATCATAAGGATTCGTTTAGCATGTATTGCGTGGCAGCTCCTTTCTACCCTAATTTTTCAAACGTAATGCCACCATGGTTCGCGTTCGTGATCCATGATCCGCGATTTAACAGGCCATGCTTTCGCCGTCAATCGTACGCACCGCACCAGCGCTGAAAATAATAGTACCGTACCAGTACGCACACCAAATATTTTTTGACGTTCCAACTTCCAACTTCAATAAATAATGACTTTCGACGGCTGTAATTTTGACAACGTTTTCACCGAAACGAATAGCAATCGATTATATACCTTTTATGAACGAGAAAGCCATCAGTTTGACGATGAACGAAACAAGAAGCTGTTCTTGTGGTTGCTATAGCGTCCTCTCGTGAATCATCCTTCTCCTTCCCAGCAAGTAAAAGCATCATGGCGTCGCCTTTGGACCAAAGGGACCAACGGCCGTCGAATGAATACGTCCTCGTGAGTTCTTGTTGAGCGTTCGCTGTGAGCTGTCTCAAATTATGCTTGATTTCCTTGCTGACTGATCCCTCATCTTTCTTTACAGAATATTGCTTTCATCACTTTTCTAGCATTTACAACGTTGCAGCTTTTCTTCGCTCTCATTGCAAAATCTCACGCGATGATGGAAGACTGCATAGGTAAGTCAAGGACGGCCGTGAAAGTCCAAACTGCCCCGGATCTCTTGTTCTCACCAGTCTTGTCACAAACAGCCATGTATGTCGATGTCGTAACCTATCTATTCAATTTTCTGGCGGAACGTTTGAAACACCGAGTTCATACGAGCAGCTCGATCGAACCCAACAATGGCCGCTTGTATCGTTTGTACCTCGAATTGATACCCCGTTCCTTAGTGTCATAACTTTGCTGGTCGTGACTATACTCGGACTAAGAACTGCGATTAGAACTCTGCGGGAGGCACCAAAAGACCAAGCAACTCAACCAGATATCAAAATCATGCTTTGGTTTTCAGGAATGAACCTACTTTTGGATTTTCTGAACGTCACTTGCTTTGCCAGAGTTGATCAAGCTATCGGAATATCGCAATTACAAAGTCAGTTTAATATTTTCGGTCGCAAAACGATGGCAATTCGGAATCATTGCCGACAGAATCGACCGAGCTCCTTTCTCATGCACGTTGTGAGTGCAGATCAAAGAATGCCCCATTCAAAATAACACTGATGATTGCGATGCTGACGAGACGAGTGTAAGCATCAGATGACACGGAGGCCGAAGAAGGGTTCAATTTGAACATGTGCTCAGCATGGACGCACATTTGCGCGGACACGCTTCGAAGTGTCGCTGTCCTAATTGCTGCCGGCTTTGCAACTGCCTTCCCGAACTTGCTAACAGCCGCAGATGCTGACTCTTGGGGATCTATCGTTGTCTCCATTGTGATTCTCGGAAGTCTTGTTCCTTTATTCGAGGGCCTATTTGTGACAGCATGCAAAATTCGCGATCTGTGGCATGCAAGACATCGGCATCCTAGAAAATCATTAGTCCAAATAAATGTTTAGCCATAATTCTACGAACGAGACTTTACTACCGAGAATGAAAGCAGAATTCGAGAAATATGAGCAACACTTCTGAAGTAAAGGCAAACCGTACTATTTTCATGCAGTAGCGCCATTAAACGAAGAAAGAGTGATCTTAAAATAATAAAACGCACAGGCACACTGGGAAACAGCAGTAGACAAACAGCACCATATGTAGCGAAGTCTCCCAAAGAGAACGAAAGAATTTAAAATATGCCGGATTAAGTCAGAATCAAAGCTAGTTAAAGGCTAATGGCAAAATATTCATAGATAGGTTATTTGATTGTTCAACTTTATCCGGGAAAATTCTAAGAATGTCGCAAAAACTAATAAAGCTAATTTGGATCAACGAATCAAGAAGTGATTTAATTCTCGATAAGCTTTGTTCGTACATGTTCTACTCGCAAATAAACAATAACTTATTTTGATCTCCGACGAAGAAACAAATCTTAATTAGGATTGCGCATAACTTGTAAAGTGGCATGTAGCGATAACACTGCACTGTCATGCGGAGGTCACGACTAGGCGGGAAATCTTTATTAGGTTGCTAAAAAAGTGCAGGCTGATTCTATAGAGTCTATTCAATGACTTTCGAATAATTGAATGTCCTGATTGTTCATAACCATCCGTATCAAAGAGTGCTATCAATGATGCAGGCGAAGATATCTATAGATTGGTATTCTCAGCTTGTACAGCATGATCTATCAACATACACAGAGTGTGGATCAAAACAAAAAACCGGAAGTATAGAATACTTCCATGGTTTTGACTCACGGCCAAGCTAACGACTTTAAAGCTATAACTTGTCTTGATGAAAAGATGGCCCGTATTTCCAGTGGATATATTTCTACTTTGAGCTTCAGCGAAATTTACCATGCTTAAACTCAGTATGATGCATATATAGATATCATCCTGTATTGACTAAAAGTCTATCGTTTACCAGCAAGTCTGAGTTATTCATAATACGTGCTTGAATGTGCAGCCATTGCATCAACATCTGCAAGGATCAAGATATTCGTATAACCGTTGATTCTCCAAACGTGACACTGTCATACTTATTAAGATCCAATAGCTTTTGTTCGCTAGAATGTTTAATAGAATCCCAATCTGTGTATGGTTCAAAATAGTGATATGAAGTATTGTTGATCAATGCTCGTATACGGCCTATTTACTTTATTGCGCCCTTGCAAGGTGAAGCTAGGCTCTTACAAAGATAATATCCATTCATATTATAAGTTCACAGTCCTCTATTTTAATCTTTTATTTTGTCGAGGGAGAGTAGCTTTGCATACGGCAGCCAATGGAAGGCATATTTATGGTTCGACTCGCTAAGTTTATTATGTCGCAAGCGTTTATCCGATATGATTGGAAATGCAGAATAGAAAAAACGTGTCTATACCCACTCTGCCAACATGTTATAGAACCCATCAATCCAGTATGAATCACAAATGCGAGCTAAGACTTGCCGCCATAATTGGTTAAGCGTATCTGCCAATAGTCTTCAGAACGGCACAATCAAAATTGTTTCTTCGCATGCCGACAGCCCCTTAAATTACCTGATTGATTGGCGATCCACAAACTCCACGAAACTGACTGATATTTGTAGCTGAAAGATATCCGTCGCATCAAACAAGCCCCGCACTGGCGATGCTCAAACAAACAACATGGATCAAAATAGACAATCACCATTTCTTGGGCATCCATTATGTGCAAATAGCTTCTGTAGTTCAAGCTTGAACTTCTCTGCCCAGTCTCGTCCAAGTGAGCGCACGTGGGCAAACCGTACTATTTTCATGCAGTAGCGCCATTAAACGAAGAAAGAGTGATCTTAAAATAATAAAACGCACAGGCACACTGGGAAACAGCAGTAGACAAACAGCACCATATGTAGCGAAGTCTCCCAAAGAGAACGAAAGAATTTAAAATATGCCGGATTAAGTCAGAATCAAAGCTAGTTAAAGGCTAATGGCAACAATATTCATAGATAGGTTATTTGATTGTTCAACTTTATCCGGGAAAATTCTAAGAATGTCGCAAAAACTAATAAAGCTAATTTGGATCAACGAATCAAGAAGTGATTTAATTCTCGATAAGCTTTGTTCGTACATGTTCTACTCGCAAATAAACAATAACTTATTTTGATCTCCGACGAAGAAACAAATCTTAATTAGGATTGCGCATAACTTGTAAAGTGGCATGTAGCGATAACACTGCACTGTCATGCGGAGGTCACGACTAGGCGGAAATCTTTATTAGGTTGCTAAAAAGTGCAGGCTGATTCTATAGAGTCTATTCAATGACTTTCGAATAATTGAATGTCCTGATTGTTCATAACCATCCGTATCAAAGAGTGCTATCAATGATGCAGGCGAAGATATCTATAGATTGGTATTCTCAGCTTGTACAGCATGATCTATCAACATACACAGAGTGTGGATCAAAACAAAAAAACCGGAAGTATAGAATACTTCCATGGTTTTGACTCACGGCCAAGCTAACGACTTTAAAGCTATAACTTGTCTTGATGAAAAGATGGCCCGTATTTCCAGTGGATATATTTCTACTTTGAGCTTCAGCGAAATTTACCATGCTTAAACTCAGTATGATGCATATATATAGATATCATCCTGTATTGACTAAAAGTCTATCGTTTACCAGCAAGTCTGAGTTATTCATAATACGTGCTTGAATGTGCAGCCATTGCATCAACATCTGCAAGGATCAAGATATTCGTATAACCGTTGATTCTCCAAACGTGACACTGTCATACTTATTAAGATCCAATAGCTTTTGTTCGCTAGAATGTTTAATAGAATCCCAATCTGTGTATGGTTCAAAATAGTGATATGAAGTATTGTTGATCAATGCTCGTATACGGCCTATTTACTTTATTGCGCCCTTGCAAGGGTGAAGCTAGGCTCTTACAAAGATAATATCCATTCATATTATAAGTTCACAGTCCTCTATTTTAATCTTTTATTTTGTCGAGGGAGTAGCTTTGCATACGGCAGCCAATGGAAGGCATATTTATGGTTCGACTCGCTAAGTTTATTATGTCGCAAGCGTTTATCCGATATGATTGGAAATGCAGAATAGAAAAACGTGTCTATACCCACTCTGCCAACATGTTATAGAACCCATCAATCCAGTATGAATCACAAATGCGAGCTAAGACTTGCCGCCATAATTGGTTAAGCGTATCTGCCAATAGTCTTCAGAACGGCACAATCAAAATTGTTTCTTCGCATGCCGACAGCCCCTTAAATTACCTGATTGATTGGCGATCCACAAACTCCACGAAACTGACTGATATTTGTAGCTGAAAGATATCCGTCGCATCAAACAAGCCCCGCACTGGCGATGCTCAAACAAACAACATGGATCAAAATAGACAATCACCATTTCTTGGGCATCCATTATGTGCAAATAGCTTCTGTAGTTCAAGCTTGAACTTCTCTGCCCAGTCTCGTCCAAGTGAGCGCACGTGTCGCGCATATGCTCGCGGAACGACTCAAACTACAAGCAGATATAGTCAACTCAAACACCCGTTTCACATTCGGGTTGGTCTAGGCGACTGCAACCACATCAGAAAATGGACCATACAAATATACTCTCAATTTGAGCTGACTTATGAGTTGCTTTTCGTAGGTACCTTGGCCAATCCTAGTTTATGGTTATAACACAGGAGAACATTCGCTCCTTCTTGAATCGTCAGCGACTTTTTTTAAAGGTTGAGCGTCTGGGTGCGGGACGACTTCAACAGGGATATGACCTAATAAATATACATTCTCAATTTGATTTGATTAATGCATTGCTTTTCCTGGCCATTTCGGCACACCTAATTATATAGTTATGGCGTATGTGGACCGTTTATCGATATTCCACGTCTTGTACGGACCGTCCTCTTAGCTGGAACGTACAGTAGGCAATTTTCTCTCGTCCTTCTGCTCTTCAAAGCTCAGGATCGTTGGCAGGTTGACAGTAAGGTTACCATTGAAATCAGAATCGTTCTGAAAGGGACTTTTGGCCTTTAATCATATCACGTCAACGGACTACCTCACGTAACGAGGTCCGAGTTTTTAGGCTTGAGACAACTAGTAGATAGGCTATCAATTGAAAACTTTAATGGAATCGAAACCTTCAACGTCTTTGCTTTTGAGCTATCACCGAAGATCACATGCTTACTCTACCAGCTAAACCTTGTTCTTCCGGATATGAGTTGGCAGAAGCAAAATTTATTTTCACTCTGTTGGCCACTGGAGTTGTCCAAGTGTATAAGTTTCACGATACGTGGAAGCTTTTGAGCCAAGTCGAAGTCATCCCAGGAATTACAGATTGCACAGCCGTGTTCATGACACCAGGATATGGACAAGGATTATTCGTCTTCGAAAGAGCTGCAATTAAGATGTATGCTATCGATGCCACTGAGGTTCTACACGGCCTTCACGGTGAAAGCCACGTCGACCACATTGACTGATTCTACGACTGGTCTTAGTGTAGCAACCACCACTCTAGCTTTTATGCCCAACTCAGCCGCTGTATCCGGAGTTCCTAGTGGCTACGCATGCGTTGCTCTAGAGAATCATGATGTCGATCACTCGGCTCCTGTGACGACTCCATCGGCATCTGGAGGTGACTCTGCCACACCGACCGAAGGTAAAGCTCCCACCACAGCAGAAGGCAGTGCTCCCGTGACCAGCGGAGCCAGTGGTGCCGAATCATCTCTAGCGAGCAGTGTTGGCAAAATTCTTGCGTTCTCGGTTCTACTTTGGACCATGATAGTCTGAGAGTAATCTTTTGGTAATCAAGATGATGCAACACATTATGTTTTAGAGAAACATCGTTATTGTGGTAGGGCTCGAAGCTTAGGCTGGCGTTTCAATCAGTAGGAGGTCATCGTCGTTGTACAACATTGTAATTGACCCGCAAAATGGATATGATACGTCACAAATGTGGTATATTGCGAATCATTTGGTTAGTGCTGATGCAAACCCGATCGTGCTCCAGCTTGAAGCTCACATCAGGTGACAGAGCTAGGCACTAGTCGTTACGTACGCCTTCGTCATTTCCGATGATGTTTTTGTATCAGTCGCACCGTCGTGTTTTTTTTAATCGCCGTCCTAGTTCTCGGGATTCGTATTATCCGTCGTATTTCCTCTTACTGTGTATTGCATGGTTGGTATAGCCAGTAGATGGGACACACTTGTAATCGGATTCGGCCTCGCCCTGCCTTGACTGCCATGTTTACTTTCAACGGTCGTTTGCAGTATATTCACTCGTTTTGCCGCTGGAGCTTGTTCTTTAGACGTGCTCGACTTCCCCTTGCTTTTGCTACTAGGATGACTTTCAAAGCTCGTTTGCAGAATACCCACTCGTTTTGCCGCTGGAGCTTGTTCTCTAGTTGTGCTAGACTGCCCTTGCTTTTTCTAGTAGGTAGACTTTCAACGGTCGTTTCTGTTGGATCTACTCGTTTTGCCGCTGGAGTTTTCTGCCTGGTCGTGCTTGGCCTGCCCTTGCCGTCACTGCTCTTTTTACCACTGGAATCTATTCCAGTGTCGACACTAGCTTGATCGCTACCAGGTCCTGTTCGCTTGTTTCTGTCACCCTTTTGCTGATTGAGCTACTTTTGTCACTTCTTTTCTTGCCGCTTCTTGTGGTTTGTTTTTTACTCGATCTGATTCCGCTATTGCTCGATGTCGGTGACAGCGTTCCACCACTGAATACCGGTGGTGACGTTTTAGTAACCGTAGTTGGTGGTGGTGTCTTTGTAATCGAAGTTGATGGAAGTCGGGTAAGAGGAGTTGTCGGGGCAGCTATGGGAGCAACTATGGGAGCAATTATCGGCGTTATCGGTGCGCGAGAAGGAGCTGTATCAATTGGGGATTCAAACACTGGGGCTGGCGTATCACAGTCGCTTGGAGGATTGGAAGACAATTCACAAATGCCTGCTTCAATGAAAGCCGTGTATTTTGTCAAGTCGGTGTAAATTTGGGGAGCAGACGACGTGCAACTCTCTGTAAACGAAAAATGCCATATTGTATATCTTCATTCGCATCAATCAGCGGACCACCTTCGTCATCAAAACACGATCCAGCCGCTGCTGTTACACTCCCCGCACATAATTGTGTCTTCTCATCCAGGCGTTCGGAATATACGTCTGTGCATTCGGAAAAATTCAAAGCACTTATTTGCGTCTCCAGCAGGAACGATGAAAATTCCGTATCATTGAAAAGTCCGAATCCCACTACCCGAAGTGTATCGCTAATGGCAGGTCGTTCCCCTGTTGCTATTGTCACCAACGTCTCTGTTCGTGGCTCGTCGATTTTGACAAGCATAATATCATTTGATCTTGAAATCTCGTTATACCCCGGATGAAGGAGCCGCTGCGAAACATTGAGCTGCAATCCTCCCTTCCATTCAAGACTTCCGATATACGGGTTTGTAGTCTGTGCCGATGGGCAGCTGGCTGCTGTCAAGATAATATCTTCGTAAATTAGAGTGCCCCCACAGGTAACGTCGTCGTCGGATGCAAAATGAACAAAGTAGGGATAGGCGGAAGCGTCCGCGACGGGCAGTCCTCCTATTATATTCGGAACAAGCATGACTGCATGAGTATCAGGCTCAGTATCCGGCATGAATTTTGGATAGAAAGAATCCACCTGGCCGATGCGAGGCTCATCGTCGGCACGAGGTCTCCGAAAACATTCGGTCTGAGAGAAGCGCGAGGCCTGTTTCTTATTATTACCGGAGGATGAATAACGGGAAGCATCGGTAGAGTATTCGAGAGATAGCATTATTCGTTATGTTGAGCCGTTTCGCCTTTGAGAGGCTCGTTGGAGGTTCGAATTGGCATGCAAGTCATACCTTCGTTTTTATTATTTTGTGACCATGGCCAAATTTTAGATGCAATTCGGAAGACAAAATTGGCATCGTTGAAGAACAAAAGCGGGTGCGCCGGGCGGCAGAGTTTGCTGTAAACACAAGTAACGATCCGACGTTGGACTGATGTGACGTACGACAGCGTGATGATGGTATTTTACTCACCATCCATTCGTTTGCCCTCTGCACGTCTCGTCACTTTTGTTGCGTTGTTTTATCTGCTTCCAAGATTTCCTTCCTCGCCGAGATTCAAAAAAGAAAAAATAGAATCAGCACTCGAGTGTTGTGGTCGCTTTCGTTGTGCTTTCATTCCACTTTATCAACTCGTCTGCAAGCAATCATGACTTCTGTAACATACAGCAGCACACGTGGTGGTCAAAAGAATTTGGACTTTCGAACTGTCGTTATGCAAGGATTAGCACACGATCGCGGTTTGTTTGTTCCAGATGCAATGCCGACGGTCTCGCCGGAAGAACTGGCTGCCTGGCGTGATTTGAGCTACCCAGACTTGTCGGTGCAGATCATCCGCAAGTTCGTAAAGACGATCAAGTGCCTCTTTCGGTTCTCAAAGACATCATTCATCGATCCTGTGCCGCTTTCCGTCATCCGGATGTGACTCCAGTCATTCAAGTCAACGGCCACGCCGTGTTGGTAAGTTCCTCCTGCATCCTGTGATAATTTTCTTCCAGATCTAGCTTTCTCAACGATCTTCTCCCTTTTATTTGCAGGAACTGTTTCACGGACCGACATTTGCGTTCAAGGATGTTGCATTGCAAATGCTAGGAAATTTCTTCGAGTACTTTTTGGACACAGGCTCCAACGGTGGGCAATTGACTGTATTGGGAGCAACTTCTGGAGATACAGGAAGTGCGGCTATCGCTGGTTTGCGCGGCAAGCGTGGTGTTTCATGTGTTATTTTGTATCCACATGGCCGTGTGAGTCATCGACAAGAACTGCAAATGATCACGGTTCCGGACGATAATGTATACGCGGTAGCAGTCAAAGGCGCTACATTTGATGACTGCCAAGATTTTGTCAAGGCGTCATTCAATACGCCTGTCTTTCGTGACAAAGTCCATTTGGGTGCCGTAAACTCGATCAACTGGTGTCGCGTTTTGGCACAGACCACTTACTACTACTGGAGTTACTTCCGCGTCACCTCCTCCAACTCGGAAAAGGCGAGCTTCTCTGTTCCCACTGGTAACTTTGGAGACATTCTAGCTGGTTTCTACTCGAAGCAAATGGGTTTGCCGGTCGATAAACTGGTGGTAGCAACCAACGAGAATGATATTCTTCACCGGTTTTTCACAACCGGCAAATACGAAAGAGAAGTGATTCAAGAAACAATCAGTCCATCGATGGACATTTGCGTGTCGAGTAATTTCGAACGATACCTTTTGCGCTAGCAGGCAATGACCCTTCTAAGTTGAAGCAATGGATGACCGACTTTGAAAAGAGTAACATTCTGTCAGTCAGCCCTGCCGAGCTCAAGAAGGCCCAGGCGGACTTTTATCGTCTCGTGTCAACACAGAAGAAACGCTAAATGTCATTGGAGAATACCACAAGTCTCACAACTATTTGTTATGCCCGCATTCGGCCGTCGGTGTGAAAGCGATCCACAACCTCAAACTGCTTTCGCCTCGTACGGTTTGTCTCGCTACAGCCGACCAAGGCAAATTTCCCGACGCGGTCCGTCGCGCTGTAAACGATCCACCCACGCCTGCTGAAATCCAGGCTTTAGAGAAGCTTCCCATTCGACGCTTTGAACTGCCGAAAGATCTCAAGAAAGTACAAGACTTTGTGAATTCTCGCGTTGCCTCCAAGGGAAAATCGTTCGTGTCGGAACATTCGCTTCTGCTCACTGCTATTGCGGTTTCTGTTCTTGCAGTAGCCTTTCAAATGCGCAAGAGATAAGTTAAATAATCTACTAGAATCTTACATTATTTTCACAATCATTTATTATTATAGTATTTGTTCTAGTTTATACAGTATGTACAAGCACATGTGCTGCATCAATCACTTGCTCCAAAATGCTTTCGCCCGTCAAAACTTCTTTTGTCAAAACAACACAGATCCGACCATGGCAATTCTTCCTACAGCAATTTCCACAGCTTCGGATCCTTCTTTCCCTTCTGAAGCTTTGCGTGGCATGTCCTTCCACGTCCAAGGTTCTGGCATTCTTGCTTCTCTCCGAGTCGGCGTAGAAAAGGCATGACTTTGGCTCAGCAAGCACAATAAAAGAATAGAGAGAGTGCCGAGCAAAGACATGTTTGTTGATGATAATGAGTGTTTGTATAGTCTAGCTGATAATGATAATGATGGTGTCTTGCTATTATTCTCTTCAAAGAATGATGATGTGTTCCGATGCGATGAATGGCCGATGATGGCGTGGTTTTTTCCGTTCTTTTCTTCTCACTTCTCACCTTTCGGGTCTGACGTCACTTCCTCCGGAACACGACACACGACACATGAGACAGCGAGGAACGCTTTTCTAAAGGATGTCATCTCAGTTAAGGCTCAGAATACCACTTATTCACGAACGAGCAGGACTAAATCTTACCTGCTTACTAAAAGCCTGCTCGCGTGCTGTAAAGCAAATCGGCTCGTTGCACCGATAACATTATACTTCGTCAAATATTATTACGACGAAATAACAAAACATCAACCATGGTAAGAGATCCTTTGCGATCCGCCTACCTGTCTACTTGAGAGAGCTCACGCTCTCTCAATTCAGTACGGGGGCCTTTGATCACGTTGCGCCATACAACCAAATGAACAAACTCTGACCCCATATTATCATTATCATCTTGTTCTATTCATTACAGGTCAAGGGAAAGAAAACCGGAGGCTCCAAATATGTCATTGACTGCAGTGCACCTGTAGAGGACAAGGTTTTGGATGTCGCGCAATTCGAAAAATACTTGCATGACCGCATCAAAATCAACAACAAGACGGGTCAACTGGCACAAGCCGGTGTTGTGATTGTTCGTGATCGCACCAAATTGACCATTACCAGCCCAGCTGATCTTGCGTTCTCCAAGCGTCAACTGAAATACTTGAGCAAGCGTTATTTGAAGAAACTTCAATTGAAGAATTTCTTGCGTGTCGTTGCTGCTTCCAAAAACTCGTACGAAATGCGATACTACAGTATCGCTGGTGGAGATGCTGAGGAAGAAGAGTAAACAATAATAGATTATTCGTGTCAAACTCTATCGAAATCCTAGTTGTGCATTGTCTATACGATGTACGTACCTAGCTTCTTGGCGAACTTTAGATAAAGATGTTATCATAAGCAAGTCTATAGGTACCAGGTACAGTAATTTATTTTATCTTTCGACAGTTATTCATTATTATACATATTACAATTCGTTTGGCAAGAAAGAAGCCTAATAAACAGCAGCAGCATGCAGAAACCAGTTCATACCTCAATGCTGTTGGTGGGTGGGTTGCTCTGTAAAGCCTTCAATTGTCGTGCTGTTATTATCAGTCCCCGTAACAGTGGAAGGATGCTGATAAAATGATCAAAGACACAGCAATGGCGGCCACCGAGTCCGCGACATCACCGTCTATACTGGAGATCGTTGTAGCAAGGATGGCAGCAATCAGAACGGCTGTAGATCGCATCGTGTCGGCACAAACGTGCTGTTAAGGACGACACAATAATGAATGTGAGTAAATATATCCTGACAACTTCAATCACGCAAAACACACAAAAAAGAGCTTACCGTCCAAGCACTGCACATGTTCAAGTTGACTAATTCAACATCATCAGCATCGTCATAGACAACTCTTCTGTCGGAACTGAGCAGACTCGTTGACTCGTTTGCGTGATCACATTCCAATTCCATTGTCTGCTTCCGTGACGATGGTTTTGTAATATCGAGCCCGTATATCGAATTGGCTTGAGCAAAACAAGTTACATTCACAATATCCAACAGCAAGTTGGCTCCGGAAAATAAAAGCATGATCGGTACTGACACGTCGTCATCACCATCGGTCGACGGTGCCCCAACAGTGTCGAAAACGCCTCTTTCAACGTCATGATTGTAACAGCAATCAAAGTCATGATGCTCAATGCAGGCGGAATCAGCTCCAAATAGAGTCTCTGTATTTCTCGACTATACAATCGCCGCTTCTCGGGCAATTCCAATTCGCTCGCCGAATAGGGCCGTGTTTTGACGCGTTCTGCCATCAAATTAAACAAATACGTCAATGCGTCGACAGACATGGCTTCCGAGTCGGCTAACATGGCTTGACTGTTCGCAATCAAGGCAAATACGGCTTGAACGAGTAAAAACCCGACAAAACTAAGAAACGCCACATTTAGAACGTATTCGTTCGACAGACCTTCGGCTTCGTCCAGTGATTTCTTGTGCGATACAATGCTGTTGGTTTCACTGCCACCATCTTCCGCATTCTCCGCAATATTACTGCCAAAGGTTCGCTCTTCGTCTCTGGGTGCCATGTTGCGTTTATTATTATTGGGAAGGAGAGAAAAGTAACCACATGGCGGTTCGCTTTTGTTTTTCGTCGTTTGGTCGTTTATTTCCGTGCACCGGGCTTCATGGAAGAAACAACGGATCGCCACGCGCCCCGCGACTTCAACTTTAGTATGACGTCTTGTGGCAACTGTACGATTTGCCACAGTGACGGTCGCAGGGAATGTCACATTACTGCGGAGGTAAGCATTTGAGTACCAGTTTGGGGCTTTGGCGCGTGCTTGGCACGGATCAATCGTACGGGGCGCGGATTGATTCACTGATACGTGACTCAAGATTCATAGGATTGACGATTGATAAACAAAACGGACCGACTAGACCCTAGACCCTAATGGAAGCTAGGAGCTAGAAGCTATAGTCAAAACACCAGAATACGTAGTTATCTCAAAGTTGCTATGTCCGGTTGATAAACATGTGCTTCCCAAAAGTCACGCTTTTGTTCGTATGTATATTTTGCCGCCGCTGGACTCACACTGATGGCCGAAACTATTGTGATGTGTGGTTCTGCTTGTGGCTCACAGCTGCTCACCAATTTACCAAATGTCTTTTGAGAAAACTCATCCTGTCCAGCTTGAAAAGCGCCCGATGTTAACCACTCCTTGAAGTACTTTTGAAAAGAGTCGCAGTCGTACTTCCATTCGCAAGGACAATACGCCGAATGCTAGGATGCTCGTCACAAAACTCGCGAATAGGATTCACCACTTCGTTGCGAATGTTCTGGTCCAACGATCCCTTGCGCTCGCAGGATTGGACAACGTCCCATAGACAAAATCCGTTGGTCAGTAATCTTTTCATTTGTTCTTCGTAGGGCAACACATTGTCGTAACGAAGCGACCTGGCCAATACATAGGGCTGACCAGTGCTAGGTGAAACTCCCGAATCACGTCGGAATCCCAAGCAATCGCCCGCGATCCACCAAAAGGCGCTTTCATAAAGATGAGCAGTGAGTATTTCAACCGTTTTTTCCTCCAGTTCGACATTCATGACAAAGACGTGCTTACTTTACAGGGTGCGCATAATATTGCTGCTGCTCCAACGAAGTTGTAGAAGGATGCGTGCCCAAAATGAGGGTGTGAGGTTCAATAGTGTCGGGTAAAGTGTCGAACGTCCCAGCCCAGGTGGCAGAAAAGGACATTGTTCGAACTGTTGGCAATTCAGATCTCGTTTTCCTATTTGTCTTGACGCTCGGATTTGAAAAGTATTTTGACTCTGTTTTCTTCTTTGCTCCTGACGCCTTCGGTTTTGTTGTACTTTTAAAAGCTGGGCTCAAGGCTGCCGCGTGGTGGGTGCCAGCGAGCGTTAGAGCCGCGCACAGCATGCCATTTCTCCGTCTAGAATTTGTCATTGTTTCCCTGAATATGCCGATTAACTGATAAGTAATTCCTTTTTGCTTTGAGTAGGAACTTTGCGTTGCAGTTAGACTTCGCTCATGCTTCCTTCAGGCAATGTCTCGAATGAGAGCATCATCGTCATCAACAAAAAAATGAGAAGTTGAATGCGCCGACGAGCGACAGATGACAGACAGTCGCGGCGGGAGATTTTCGCTCTAAGGTTTACTGTACGCGTAGAATAATCATCGAAGGAAACACCCGAACCACGACAACTAATGATAAAAATACATAACAATTGAAGTAATTACTGCGTTATCTTTTGACAACCCGATAAATGCACAAATGAGGATGACAGCGAATAAAGTGAAAGATGATTTCGATGTTCGATCGGCGACAAGCATATTCGAACACGGACACTTCTCCAACCTTTCGTGTAGGATCTGCACCTCGATTCAGCAAAAGACCGACCAGCTCGGGGTTTCCAAGCGTGACTGCTATAAACAGAGGAAAATTTCCCTTCTTGTCGGTCGTCTCAACGTCAATCTGCTGCTTGGACAATAGCACCTGGTAGACCTTCGAGTACCTTCTCGATCTTGACGCAAGCAATAGGGGAGCCTGTCCAGTGGAGTCAGTCACATTGATACTCGTGCCAGGCTGAGAAGCAAGTACCTGAGCGGCAATACAGTGTTTGGAGTGCAATGCAAGCAATAGGAGAGATGATCCTGTAATGACACAACGATCCGGCAACATCGATCGAATGAAGTCAACGTGGCCAGAATTGTAGACGGGCGAGTACCAAGTCACCGGTAGATTAATATCAGCGCCGTTCCCAACCAGCAACTTGATAATTTTGATATTGTTACTAATGATCGCGATGTACAGCGGTGTTTTTCCATCCATGTTTCGCTGATTTGGAAGCGCGCCCTGGCTCAGAAGAAGTTGCACAGTGTCCACGTCACCATTGCAAATGGCATGAAACAAAGGAGTATTACCTTCACAGTCACGAGGATTGATGGTGACACCACGTTCTAATAGAACTTCAATCAAGACCCTTCGTTGTGAGATACACGCGTCGATTAGCAGCTCTGGTGTCAAACGCTCCGGGTTTTTCAACAGAAAGTCATGGATTGCATTAGCTTTGTCACTATGCAAGGTTTCTTGGTCGTTGATAATCAATTGGCTATTATTCATGATGTGTCATGTGCATACAATCAAAGAACGGTGCATGAAAAAGGAACTCCTCTTTTATGTTCTGAAAAGAAACAAATTTATTCTGAGCGTTTGAGGTTTTGAGGTGAGTCTCGTTTCAGGTTTCGTACCTACAGTTTGATCAGAACGCTCGGGACTCGTGACTGTGAGAGAGAGTGTAAAACGAAAAGTGTACAATACGTATCGGACAGAATTTTCGAAATCTGTCGTCGTTTTCGTTACTTGTTATGCTCGTCAAGTTGGTTTATTATGCTGAAGGCTGCGAAGATTGAAGATAACGGCAGCCGCATTACAAAGAATCGCCTTCAAACTCCCTCCTTTTATACTCTTTCTAATGAATAACTCGGCATATCATTGATATAAATACTGCTAATGAGCTCGTTTTTGAAGCAATCTGCTGCTTTCTTCGCCCCGCGAACGGGCAGAAGCATAAGGATGCTCCAACAGCATTGATGATCGATAATACACAGCACGTATACATTCGAGTCACGCTGAAGCAAACCCAGATAAAAGCACAATGCCGTCCAGCCGTGTTATCCGCGTGTCCTGAAATTCTAAACGAGCTAGATGATGACCTTTGTGAATGCCTGCGGATATTACCGAGGAGTGTTCATCCTTTGATTCGGCGAACGTGCATATGGATTAATGCACAGTATTCCGTTGGACCGATTGACAGTCCTGCTAGTCTAGCGCACGCGGCAACGCATCATCATAGCGCGTGGCTCCATTGGGCAAATGACAGCCCCGAGAAAAATCACGGCATTGAGATTTACAATTGCTTTTCGTACCGCCGAATGCGATTGCACTGGAATGGATGCGGGTTGATATTCCATGAATTGTGCCACCTCATTCATCAATTTGCTCTAGGTTTGTACAATCCGATTGTAAAGAAGCTTATCAAAAGGCGAAACAGTCCGAAAAATACGAGCAGGTCCTTCGGCGAGACTGGGCAGGTTTAACTATCGACTGCGATTTGGCCTACGCTGTAAGTCGATTGCTGTCGAGCTTTTGGAAGCGACATGCCGAGCTAACATTCTCATCTCGCAGATGGTAGACGAACGAGAGTTTTCGCCGAGCTATCTGTCACCTACTGGAGCAATCAATACAAAGATATCGACAAAGCCAGTCTCACGAAAATGTTACAGTCGAGTCCTCCGTTTGTAGAACCTACAGTGCGGTCACGTCTTGATTTGAAGCCTCTTGTGAATGGTGAGCGAGTACCTCACTGTAACAAGTTTTATCCCTTTACGCGTGGTCAACTACGCCATTATGATGCTGAAACTTGTAGTGTATTCGACGAATTGTGGGGCGAGATTTCGGGGTGGGAGGATCCATTTGCGACAGAGAACGAATGTGTTTGGGCGTGCTGGCATCCTTTCCAGTCAGTAAGCGAAAAGCAAAGCGTTCTGATTGGCCCAGTAAGCGACACGGTTGATTTATAAATAATACGCTGCTGTGCTCACTTTTCTCGCCAGTCATCGCGGAAAAAGACAACTTGCTCCTTGTCCAACGTCTCGTCTCCGTAGCGAACTACTGAATACCAGTCGGGAGTTTGTTCCGACTGCAATCGATAGTCGTACAACAATTCCTCGTTTTCGAGATCACGTCGACTTACTAAGCAAAGTCCATGCATCAAAATCGGTTCTGGCAAGAAGAATTGACTCTGCCACCCCAGCGGCCTAGCATAGGTGTTTGGGATGTACTTTACGAGCTCGTCATGGGATTTTAAGGCTTGCTCTGTGTAATTCAACATGGAGCAGTGACAATTCGGAAACATTTCTTCAGACGGATGATTGACCATGTGACCTAGCGCCCATGGATTCATAGAGCCTTCACGATTCAAAACAATGACTGGTGATTGCCGACTGTCAATAACGTAATCATCAAACCGCAATGAGATTTGGCAGTCTTCTTCGCCGTCGTTAAAATGCTGCATGATTTCAGGATCATCTGTCACTAGGTGCTCTTTGCACCAAACCTCGCCAGGCTGAAATGCTGCCAATGAGCCTAGTGTCACTTTCCCGTCCACAAAGCAGCCACGTCCCGCATTCGGAATCGATGAGGGTAGCACCCATAGAGAATACCCCAGCTCATTTTTTATCTTTGACGATCGACAAGCATTAATCAGCTGGAAGGACCGTATTCGCTCTAAAGTATCATCGGAAATAACTTTCGTTAGATCTGTACCAAGCGCATCGAATCCATTTACTGCTTCTGTCGGCCTTCCCCGTGTTTGGAACTGATTAAAAGCTCTAGGGCACTCTTCTTCCGTTTTAAAAAATCCTCTTGTCGAATCCTTTTGCAGAGTCGGTCTGATTTTGCACTTCTATCAGTTCGTTCTCCGTATTTCCCATTTCATCGTGCGCTATTTGTTGCAACTCCACTTTGTTGCTCTGATCGATCGAGGAATCCACGCGGTGAAACGCGCTTAGGATATTCAATAAACCTGGCTCCAAACTGCGCTGCACCTCTTGACGCAATTGCGAGTTCGACATGGTAGTGAAGTCGCTGTTTGCATTGAGTAGTTCAGCAGCTTCTCTTGTCGTTACACCCTTTTGTTTCGCCTCGGTCAACAATAAAGTTAAATAGAGATAGTTGCGCTCCAAAATCTTTTGTGGATTCCGATGATCAAAATGATTTGCTTTGGGTTGCATGATATTGGCGCTTGATTATGTGTTCAATCATCGTGTGCTCGGACTAACGAATGAATAAATCAATGAAATAGTCTTCGAAATGCTTTTCTTTTGAAGTAAAGAACAGTGAAAAAATAATGAGTGGAGGAATTTTCCATCATTTTTTTTCTCGTCCTCCTTTCTTTACTGGCGGCAGCAAGACGCACGGGAAACTATGCTGCTGCCGGCGCGCAAAGACGGATCATGCTTAACACAACGGAAGCAGGAAAGACCGGTGCGTGAAAACACCAACGCGGTCCGATCACTCACTTCTTCATCAAGCAATGAATCATTCTCTTGCATCTCTTGCCTCTTTGATGACCGCAGCTGCAACAGTTCATGTTTGATAATTTCACAAGCAGCATGCGCCGGAGAAACATTTCTTGCACGGCTATCGCTAATGAGAACGAAGAGACGACGAGACAAGATTTTTCTGCCGACGTCAAGGCCAAAGACGATCAGAAGTTATCCGATCTAGAAAAGAGCGTTGTGGATGATGATTCCAATGCGAAAGGCCGAGCGAAGCAGACAACTTGCATGCAGCGTTGCTGTAGGATATCCACGTATGCTCTTGTGTTCAGTATCATCTTATGGGCCTCATCTTGGCTGAAAGCCATCGCAGATGATTATCATTTTATTTCCGTGCAACGTGTCATGGACAAGAGAAAAACAACATGCGCCAGGCCTGCTTGGCAAAGATTACAATTTCCAACCTGCAATGTAATTCATGAAATTGATTTGGTGGAAGTCGAAGAAAGGGCACTCAACGCGACGGGTCCCTTGGGCTTTTGGCAAATGGTTACTGGAGGGACGTGTGGGCAGTGGGCTCGGAATATCCATCTGATTTGGCCGTTCTCAAAATAATGAGATACATGCATGATATTGATGCGCATAATTTTGATCGACATCGTCGTGACGGGCTGGTGATGGAGCGGCTGACAGGATCACAACATGTGATCAATCCTTACGGATTCTGCGGAAACAGTGTACTGACAGAGTTTCTTCCCAAAACGCTCGATAAAGTGGCAAAAGGCTATGATAAGGGTTTAGCAAAATACACAAGGACACGCGTTGATCGCCTGAAACTTGCTTTAGGTGCAGCAAAGGGCTGGCGGCGCTGCATGATATTCCGGGTGGACCTATCATACATGTCGACTTGGGTGCTCGACAGTTTTGGTCGGAGATGATGGCAATGTCAAAATCAATGACTTTAATCGATGTCGCTTTATGGGATATTATAAAGATGGAGGAAAGCCTTGCGATTTTCGGATTCAGATCGCTCCTGGGACAGATCGGGCACCCGAAGAGTACAGAGAGTTACCATCACAGAACGAGAAGCTGGATCTCTTCTCCTTTGGCAACGTGTTGTATATTATTCTTACTGGTCGTGAACCATGGCCCTATTGGTGGGGATATGAAGAGTCATTGGTTCAGAGCTTGATCGTCCTGGGGTTCAAGCCGAGTCTACCTCGAAGCGTTCGTCGAAGCGACCCGGAACTATCCGAGTTGATGTACTTGCTCTACGCTTTGAGACCAGAAGACCGGCCCAGTGCGGCTGATGTTGCTAGATCTATCGAACGAATATTGGCCAAAGAAAACGCAACTGTTGTGCTAAACTCATGAGAATCAGTATTAAAGCGTGCTTATTATTGTTATCACTATTGAAAGCAATTGCTGCTTGTTACTCTCTAGAACATTTCTTCGTTATGAATTATGAGATGGTGCCCGACATGGGCAGCTTCATTCAAGCAGCTTTCGCGACACCCGATGAATCATCTTGAGTTTGTATCGAGTCGCCGATTGCGATGCGTTCTGCAAACAACCGCGCGTTCTTACTGAAGACGATGCTAATATCAGACAAGAGCTGACTCTGGGTCTCGAGTGGCGTGTTCTCTTCTCGAAGTCGTGACTGTAACCGAAGCAACTGCAGTCGAAGGCAATCACGTCGGCGATCGAATAGTCCCGATACGCGACGCTCGTGTCCTCGACAAGAGTGTTGCGTGATCGAGCTAGCAAGGTTCTTGATATCTTCCTCGTTGAGACATTCACCGGATAGAAATAAAGTCTCGACCGATCGCACAAAAGAGCCGTCAACATGGGTGCAAAATGCGATTTCCTTGTGTGTCATGTTACGCTTTCTTCTTATTTCGTTCGGAGTGTAAAAAAGAGTTCGAGACGACGTTTCCTCAAGAGCACCGGTGTATACGTGTTCCGTGCGGAAAACTTCACCAACATCCTGAACTTTGAAGCTGACTTTGCCTTTGGTGCTTGCAATTGGTCTACTAACGACGCCTCGTTTCAATACTGCGATCTGCAGCAATGACATCGGTGGGCAAGTTGCATCGGAAACAGAACACACCGATTTTGAAATTGAAAGCCTGCGACGAGGTTTGAAAGGAACTGCGTCGAAATGCTTGGTTGGAGCATCCATCTTAGATAAAATTGTGAAAGGTTTTGCGGTGCGTTGTGATTTTCCTGTAACGGAGTGGTCTACAAGGAAGTTTAGGGAGGGGACGAGAAATTAGATGATGAGAAGTTTTCAAAGCAATCTTCGCTTCACGCTAAAGAACTCGAAAGTTGAATTGACAAGTAAGAAGTCATTTAGGTGTTTGCTTTCAGTAGATTGAACCAGGAGAGAACACGTGGAATGCGGGCACAATATGTTCACCGTTCGCCGTGCCTCTATCATTATGACTTATGACTTATGACTTCCTCTTTCCCAAAGGCATAATGGCATAATGCACACTTTGAGTTTGAAGTTTGAAAACAGAAAACAGTGAAATGTGAATATGTGAATGTACAACAAGCTCTACTTTCTGTGTATTGCTAAACTCAAAGAACAAAGAACCAATCAGCGAGCAGAATTTGTCTGAATAAGAGAGCCAGTTGAAGCTTGCTGATTGTTGATTGGTTGATTTGGAGCAGCGGGATCTCTTGAAGTGGAACCGCGTCGCTTATCGTTTATAGCTCATAGAGGCATGAGGCATGAGGCATACGGTAGAGGCTCATAAGCTTAGTGGAAGGAAAGGTGCAAAGTGCGAACTGCAAACTCCTAAAATCCAGGCTATCACAATGTCACAATCTCACAATCTACAGTTTTCTGACTGTAAGTGGGAGTGATGACTGATGACTAAAGACCAAGCTAAGACCGCACGAGGAAATGCGTAAATGGTAAATGGGAAATGGGCATGTGTACGAATTACGATCAAAAGTCAACTATCACGAACAATAGAAAACCAGTAAGGTTTACCATAAAGTCACTCGTCACAATACACCCTATAGAGAGTCTCGAGCCCGCTGCCCGTTACTCTTTAGTTGTTTGCTAAGTGTCATCTTTTAAGACAAACGAATCACAGAACACGAACAATAAACCGCAAACCACCCGTTACCCATTAGCCAGTAGCCAGTTGGTAGCGTGTCAGCGTGTTACAGTTGGCAGACAAACTGGGTGTTTTCGTGTTTTGGGCGTGTATATTTTCATGCTATCATTCGTCTGCTCCGCGCCTCGGACGCCTTCACCACCGGTCTAGGATCTATAGGCTATCGGCCTACGTTCCAGTTTCGAATAGTCGTTAGTGTTTGGTATTCCGTTCTGTGTGGGATGGGCCAGATGTTGGTTTCTCACTGCTTATTGACTACTTGAGGCATTTTCATTATGTTGCATATTCGCGCTGGTGCCCAGTGCCCAGCACGTGAGGCGGGGCGCTCTTGATCGTCAGAAAATCATTGATGAAGCCACCTGCTGATGACGTAGTGCCCAATGCCGTCCTCATTTCCATTTTCGCACACATTATTGTAGCAGCTCTCGGTACCTTATTGTTCCCTGGTTAGCTGTAGCGAAAAGGAATGGCTTGAGCTTGATGCATCCGCTGCTTGCTGTTCGTCACTTATACTAAGAGGTACCATTGCCCCTGTGAATTTTGAACCGAAAGGCAAGACTATCCTGCTCGAAGACATGAGGAGACGGAAGATGGATGTCGGCTCGAACCGCAGCATGATAACTCCCGCTTTCAAAAGTTTGTACATAGCTCATTTGCTGTGTCTGATAGAGGTTGGGAGGGGGCAGCAGTCAGTCGTGAGTCGCGATCATAGCCGAACCTCGTGATACATCTGTTCATCAAAACCATAGATCATTTTCATGTCAAAATCGTCCGGAATGGACAACATAGGATCGTATCCTCCAGCACGTTTACAATACCCCATGAAATATTCCGAATGAAACCTGCCATCGTATTTCCGTCTTTCGAGACCCTGAAGAGCCAGCAGTCTTTCCACGTCGTTCCGATAGTTGAAATATTCACGAAACAATAGCCCACAAGTCGTCACATTGGTGAGCTCTTTCAGACGATATACTTGCCGCTTGTCACGTGGATTGCGCGGCGTTGGTAAAAGACATTCCCAGGGCTTCTTGCACGCAGTATAATGAACGGTATAGGTCTCTTCAATGGGTAATATCCGGCAATCCTCGCACAGACCTTCCTCGGGTGTATTGTTTTCGGGCAGAACTCCAGTGGGTGGAACCTGTCGGCACTGTCCGTGATGTTCCATGTGATCAGGACCTCTCCAGATCACATCAGCAACAACTTGATTCCAGCGGCACACGTCAAGCTCCACAGCGTGCCCAGGATATATTTGGTCATAAAAGTAAGCAAGAACGCCTTGATATGCCATTGCGCCTGCGACCGTTTTTAATTAGATTCAAAAAACCAACCTCTAAGTGAAACCCATGTAGCATTGTCATTTTATTTACTCACCTTGAAACCCTCCATAGCCCTGTCGAGTATTTGATTTTAAAAGTGTGTGAGAAGAAGCATCGTTCGGACTTGCCCAATCGCCAACGTCATTTTGAAACAAAGCTCACCATTCCTCCCCAACCCGACGTAGGACCTCTCCTTTGGTGTAATTTGCTTCCAAAATGAACTGGCGATACATTTCAAAGTGCTCCATCGAAGGACGCGCGACGACAAATCCACCTTGCACCGCTTGCACTGTTTCCCAGGGCGCACTACTGGTCACATCCCGCGTAAAGAACGCGTCGATACGGTCCGGCAGCGTTTGATACTGCGGTCTTTGAATGTTCAAACGCTCCCGAGCCGATTTTCCTCGTTCCGAGTCTTTATCGTACAACATGGCATCGTACAAATCATCCATGGGCCGCAATACAGCGACATCCAAATCCCAGTGCACCACAATGGGATGTTCCATGAGTGTGTAAGCGTACAGTTTGATGAATTCTTTCGATCCGCAACAATTTTCTCCTTCGACATGAATCTTGTACCACTCATTGTTGGTAATAGAGCTAATGTCAATCGGAGTCTCTTTGACGAGAGGAATGTATCCCAACCGTCGCAGCAATGGCAATTGCGCATCACATCCTCCATCCGCGTGTACCATGGCGTACATTTGATAGCTGTATCGACTGTCTTTATTGTGAATCGAATTTTGGTGGATGGAATGACGCAAAATGACCAAAGCATCTCGGAATCCTTGCACGCGGTCCGCGCGGTGACACGAAATCAAGGAAATGACGTGCGCAATGCGAATGGGTTTTTGACTGTCTTCTTCCTTTTGTTGAGCAGGCTGTTGTTGCGTAAATTGTTGTTGTTTGATTTTATGCATGGCTGAAAGTGAATGAAGTTGCTTGCTTTCTTTTGAGGGTAAAAGAACGATGAGGCAAGTATGCTCCCGATGGAAAATACCAGTAGTACAACGAGAAACCCTCGTAACGGTATGGCATTCTTGTGAGAGGGAGAAGGATAGTGATGCGGTCGCAACTTGTTGTCATTTCGAGACATGTTGGAGCGAATGACTCCGCTGCAAGTGTTTCTGTCTTTTCTTGTCTTGCAATTAGGAAAACGAATCGTCCTCCTTACCGCATCTTTAATGAGCCGTTACCAACCGCTGGCACCTTTACTTTAATTTCAACAACTGCAGATCCAATAAAAAATTGTTGTCGTCGTCGTCGTATTTTGTCACCATTCATTTTGCATTAGGGATCGGGAATAATTCTCGGTGACGTGCGTGCGTGCGTGCGTTCAGCTACCGACACGTCTGTCAATGCTCCGTCTGCCTGTTGCCGTCATCGAGCTCGTCGCGAAACCGAGAACCAAGGAAAAGAAAAGAAAAAGAAAAGTCTATTCTTTCCATTCATTCGCTCTCCAAGTAAACAATAAACGCACCATAATTATTTGAATCTTATCAATCATGTCAATAGCGGAAAATTCAATACAAACAAGCAGTCTCCAGAAAGCTCTGGCGGAACCACCGACCCCAAACGAGGAGGCTTCGAAAACTGCTTTGCGCAAGGTTTAGACCTTTCCGAATTTTCAACTTCTGTAACACATACCAGTCATTCGGCCGCATTATTACAAATCAAGCAATCGGAAGCGATAATAAAGCAAACGGAAGAAGAGGAAGAATTTCGGATGCAACAAGTCGTACGAGAACGTGTACAAGAAGTGAAACAACAGCAACAACAAGAGAAAAATGATGACAGTGGCTTGGTAGGAGCACTATTGGGGATGCATCGATCAGATCACTGTGTTTTAGAAGCTAGACATGGTCGAAAAGTTAGAGTCAAAAGGACCATGCAAAATACAAAAACAGTCGACCAAGAAAGTTCGTGTCGTCAAGAAATCGAATCAACGAAAGCATTAAGTGTAAATATTATATCGAATAGCTAGCTCTCTCTACTGCTCCTTCTTTTGAAACCATTGAAAGGATGTCGACACAGATCCACGCACGGGATACAGCAATTGCGGTCGTCCCGTCTCTGGATTAGGATTGAGCCGCCATGTAGCAGTCACCAAAGCGGCCGCGATGGTCAACCAAATCATTGTCGCTCCCAACAGTTTTCCGGCCAACGGAACTACCTGATAGTATCGATACGCCGCGTATGCCTTGGAGAGCCATACCGCCAGGACACCCACCACGGCAGTTCCGTACCGTTTTTCGACATTGTTGATGGTATTCCACGTATCGCCAATGGACAAATGCAGCAGCAACGCCATGATCGCCGGATGCGCATACGATCGTGTCGTTTGATAAATGAGTGCCGAAGCGGTTGCCCGAATGGGTCCAATCAAAAGCAACCACACAATGGGAAAGACGACACCGGGTGGTGTCCACGATGGCATGACTCGCTTCTTAATTTGATCTCCTGCTTCGAGTGTCTTCACTTTGGGCCGACTGTTGGACAGTGGGTTGAAAATACGTGATTTGAGGGCAATGGCATAGAACAAAAAACACATTGAAGGCCATGGGGACTCCTCGTGCGAGAAATGATTGTTGCTGGACGAGCCAATCCATGCCACAAAACGTCGCATAAAAAAGAGACAATTGAGTCCCTATGGCGACTGCATATTTAGTGACAGCATTGCCATCGAAGACACTGGGAGGATTAGCACCGTTGACGGGTTCATTGTTGGATGCCGTGGACAATTGCAAGGATACTGGTTTGTGGATGCCAGCAATTGCTAACGAAGATCGGGACGCGATGGGAGTGGAAAATCCTGACGCGAGCGTGATCGTGTTCACAACACATAATGCAGATGCAAGAAATGCGATTATTCTCATTCTTAAACTAGCCGATTCGATTCTCTTTGTTTGGGTCTTTGGTATTGTTTTGCTGTTGATGATAAAATAAAAATGTGTTGGCATTTTTTCGAGTGACGGAAGTGAAAAGATAGAAAGCGTGCCGCGTGCCCCAAGCCCCAACGCAAAAGATTCCAGATTCCTATGGCTGGGCACAGTACACGTTCTACGTGGACTCTACATACACAGAAACATACCAACGTTCTCGTAGAAGGACGCATCGTCCGTCCTGCCACCGTCCACAGTGCGCAGCACGCCTTTTCATTTCGCATTTCACTTCGTTCGCACAAAACACACCCCTGCTTGTTTCTTCTTGTTTCAACTATTCTAAACAACAATGCGAGTTTCAAGCCATTCTGCTTATCTATTGAGCCTCCAATGTGCCTCAAAATAATTGATGTCGAACTGGAGCGAGCGAAAAGTCCTGAGCGTTCGTTACAAGCCGCTGCGCAGCAATCTCAGCTCATCGACTCGAGAGACGATGATGATGTCCCTTTCCTCGCCGACTGCGACGCGGATGTCGCGCAATCGATTCTTCCTGGTGATTTCGATATTGAAGACGATGCGGAAGTTGCTTTTCTACTTTTGTCGCTTTATGAATCGCGCGAAGAGGAGACTCGTTGCCGCGAAAGGAGAACTGGATGAGTGCGCTTCCTTTGCTGTTGGTGCTGCCTGCGGCATTTCCACCGGGTCGTCTGTCTCCAGTTCCAAGCATTGTTCCCGTTCTCGTGTTCGATTTGCTCCCGATCTTGTGACTGTGATTGAGATCCCTAGCCATCGTTCGTTGACGTCTGAGGAGAAGCGCGCTGTGTATCGTGACAATCGTACGTTGCAGGCAGAGAAGGATGTAAGCCGCGCGGAGCGCAATTTCGATCGTAGTCGCCGTTGCTTGGAGAATTCGCTGGAAGAAAAGGATTTCTTTTGAACCAGTTTGGAGAGTTGGTCCATCCAGCACATTGGGATGCTTTCGTGCGTCACGTTCTTCCAAACTTTGGCCGCGATCGGCCCTTACCATCTGGCTTCTCGTCTCGTCGAGCATATTATCGTTATCTCACAAAGTACTCGATTTGGTATGACGCCGCTGTGGAAGCGGATCGCTTTGAACTACCTGTATTGTGATACTGTGTTTGAATTTGTGTCGTTCATGCTTCGTGGTAGGGATGACGAGCAAGCGTTTTCCATCTTGCGTCAAAGATCAAAGACGGCTGAACGCTGACATCGAACGTAGAATAAATAAGAAATATAAATAAATAATAGAGACAGCGTTTCAATAACGTAAAATCATCTCTTGTAGGACTATGTAGAAACAACGCAAAGCCACCCACAGTGAAGGGCATGATACGCAGCCGAAAGGAAAAGTACTGCAGTGATCTACGATTAACAAACTCATCTTATCATTAGTTCTAATACTCTACTATTTCAAAACGCAACAAAGCACTATAATAATCCCACTTTTCGGAGATGCCATGGAGAAAGGCTGAAAAAGCGGTCACGAACGATTGTAGAAAACAACGACTCTCATCTTATCATTAGTTCTAATACTCTACTATTTCAAAACGCAACAAAGCACTATAATAATCCCACTTTTCGGAGATGCCATGGAGAAAGGCTGAAAAAGCGGTCACGAACGATTGTAGAAAACAACGGTGGTCATGACGACGACGACTAATCTATCCGGACTTCTCGACGACGAAACGGCGCAGATACCCATCAGCACTGCGACGGTACCGAAGCAGTTTGAAAAATCCACAACAGCAACAATTTGATTCCCTCGACGAATCGACAGCAAGAAAAATCCGCCAGCACCCATTCGATTAATCAAGCAGGCCGAACAATAAACTGTCCAACGAATCCGATCGGGCACGCTTGCTTGGACGCTGGAGATCATCGTCATTGAGGCAATCGAGATCATGGTCCAAATCTAAATCCAAAACGTCGAAAAGTGCTTCTGCTTCGCTGTCAGCCAACTTTCCACCCAACACGCTCGACACATCTTGGATGCTGTCCCAGGAACCCGAATCTTCAAGCTCCACGCCTAGTTCCATGATCATCAAATCCACAGAATCGATACAGTTCAAAGAATCATGGTCACCGTCATCGACAACGCCAACTTCGCCTTTGCTTTCGGCCTCCGACCCATCTCGTGGCATTGCTGCGGGAAATCCGCCGCCTCATCATCCGCGACGAAACCATTCCATGCATCCTCTTGTTTGTCCTCCACAAGCTCCGGAACGCTGTCGTCCACATCATTTTCATGATTCTTTTGACATTATTACTGTTTTGGCAACAAAGCCTCCAGTTACTTCAATGAAAGCGACCACTTGCGACGGCTTCGCGCCTGTAATTTCGACAAGGTGGTCAATAGCACTCCAGCTGGGAGAAGTATTGGAACCATTTCCTTCATCCAATCGATTATCTTGTTCATCTGGCGCGAAGAGAGTTCCTTTATGGAGGCGGTAGAGTCCATCGGGGCAGAAGAGCGGCCGCGCTCGGCAATCGCGGGACGGGAAGCAAGCCGCGAGAACAATCCTGCGCGAGCTCCCTCGGCGCCTTTCGCTAACTTTGTTACGCTAGCATCCTTGTTCATGCTAGAGCAAGAGCGCTTGCGAGGCGAAACGGTCGTCAAAGCTCCTGCGGCCGCTGATGCTGCTGCGATCCCACCACCCGAGGCAGACACCATCGCAACACTACCGTTAGAGGCTTTGTATGCGGTCACGTCGGCCAGCTCCTGTCGTAAAACCTTTAAGAAGTCGTCAACGAGCGCGTCGGTAACACGAAAGTCACCACGGCGAACGCTAGAACGTTTCGAAGAGGGCAACGACTTGAGTTGCGCGTCAAGAGCGAGTACAGCCCCTGCGTTTCTTCTGCAGACAACCAGCTTTTAGGAAGATACTGCTTTGACTGCCAGGGAATCCAGCGCGTCGTTTGGTACTCGTTAATCTCTTTCTTCAACAAGGTAGCATAATCTATGAGGACTGGTAGGTCTTCGTGGAAAAGCATCGGATTTTTCAAGTTTTCTTTCATGTTGGTTGCTGCGGACTGTTGTAATTTACGACGAATAAAGCGTTTTCAACCTGTCAAACGCGAAAAATAGACATCATGGTGAGTTAGTTATACAATAATGACGAAAAGGCGGCGTGAAAGCCGCAAACAGACTCAAATGCGCCTTCATGGTGACTTACCTTGCAATCGCTGTGATTTTGTGAAAAGTGAAAAAAAAGAGAAAAAAGAGATCGGGTAACGTACCTTTAAGTACCAGACGCTACATACGTCTCCATGGTACTCAAATCACGTACCAGTAAGACGAAATCACCGCAGCATGAAATCATCTCGCACAAATATTTTGCTTTGACAAATTCACACCATGGTGACTTCTTGCCCTCAAAACAACAATCTATCCTCTGATATGCCTTCGCATTATCATCTTTCGACTCCTAATCGTACTGGTAACCGTGAATCGGCGCAGACTGTCGCGCCTAGCACTCCTCGTATGATTAAAACTCCTGTGCCTCGAATGCCGTCGAGTGCTCGTCGTTTGTTGACGCCTCAAAATGCTCCTCGTGACGATCTGGATCGTTTCATTCCGTCTCGTCGTCGTATGAACATCGATTTGTGTCGTCGGAAGCTGAAATCTGCGTCCAAGCCACGTGAATCGTCCAGTGTTGCGTCTACCGGACCTACAACGGTCGCTCGTAGCACTCAGATTGCGTACGAGAAGCAATTGTTGAGCACAATGTGCAACGTTGATCCCAATTCTCTCGACGATGAGTCGCAATTGAAGTCTATCTTCCAGTATGGCAGTCGTTCTCCTCCCAAGACGGGAAATCGTCGTTCTGTCGTTGCTGCGGACCCGTTCGAGCTGGACTTCCTGCGGTTCTCCATGATGTGCCAGGGTCCGAAGGTCAGCACCGCCGCCCTCGCGTTTTGGGAGTCAACCTGTGATGATCCTTGATCTCCCGAGTCTTGTGAATGACTTCTACACCCATCCGCTCAGCTGGAGCAAGGACAATATGCTCGCTGTAGTGCTGGGTTCGTCTGTGTACGTGATGAACGAGACTACTCGTGCTGTGCAGGAGATCGCGGGCGCTGGTAGTACCCCGAATGCCGGAGACGGAACCCGCAACTACGTTCGGTGTGTTAAGTGGTGCACAGTGGAGGCCAGACCCACTTGCTGGCGGTAGGGACGGGTGCAGGCGTCGTTCGAGTGTACGACACGATTCGCAACCAGGAGGTGATGCAGACCTCCCTGCGTTCGGAAGGAAGTGCACTCCGCGCTCTGTGTTGGAACGATTCGCACAAGTGGTTGACCGCGGGGTACGCGAACGGTGGGATTGCCAGTCTGGACTTGCGTAGTCGCTCCGTAACAGGCACGACGCAGTTCGGATCGTCGTCATCGTCATCGTCTGCATCGTCTGTTTGCAACCTGGCCTGGAACGAAGAAGGCACTTGCCTCGCGAGCGGTCGGAATGATAACGCGATTCATTTGTGGGATGCTTCGATGATGCGGGGCGTGACATCAGGCCCTGGTCCCCGACTTGTTTTGGAATCGCACACTGCGGCTGTCAAGGGACTGGCGTGGTGTCCTTATCGCAGCGATTTGCTCGCCAGCGGCGGCGGGACTGCCGATCGTTGCATCAAGCTTTGGGATGCGTGTTCTGGGAGTGTGGTGAAGAGTGTGTTGACGGGCGGTCAAGTTTCCTCTTTACACTGGGGCCGGCATCATCAGGAGTTGTATTCCGGTCACGGTTTCTCAGTTGGGACGTCGATAAGTGATGTTGCCGTGTGGAGCTATCCAAAGATGGAGCCGATTCAAACTCTTTCCCAACACAATGATCGCATTTTGTGTATGGACATGAGTCCCGACGGTAGCAAGCTTGCATCCGTGGGCGCCGATGAGATATTGTGCATTTGGAAAGTCGATGCAGCCCCTGCTCCGACTCGATCTCGATCTATTGCCGAAGCTGTTTTCGGTTCCCCTTCGTTCGGTCCTCGTTACGCCATCCGCTGAGTACGACGTGCTTGGTATATCGTACACCTTCCACATCCACTTCCACTGACTGTATTGTGTTAAATTGCATTGAGTTGTTTGCTTGCTTGCGGTGAGTTTGATATTGTAACTGTTGGTCGTTAACTTATTGCGTCGCTTCGTTGATATTTTGAGTTTATTTGATATAGTTTGATAAGTTTAGAAAAATTGTGTTAACAAAAAAACCTAGATTATTCTTGACGTAAGTTCGCTAGGTGGCTTCTACATCTATATCCATCCGAAGAAAGGATGGAGTACGGTAGTTGACGAGTACCTGGTACATATATTCCTCGCATCAAGGCTCGGAAGATCTACCAACCTCCATTCCATGTAGGCTTATTTCCATTGCAATAAGAAACGGCGTCCATTTCTTCGTCCTAGGTCTCTCAATGGCTATGTCCGTTGACGAAGAGGATGTTGCAACCTTAAAAAATTGTCCCCACAGCTGTTCTATGTCGTGCGGTATTGAAATGATAGTTACGACTTTGGTAACTGGTTTTGTATTATTCTACTTTGGCCGGTACGACTTACCGGTATCAGTTCTTTGCAGGCCGTTGTGCTTTGTGTTATTATTGCGAACGATGATGATGATCGAGCGATCCAACAACAAAAACAGCAACAACACAAGCGTTTCGTTCTCTCTTCTCTGTTGAATACTTGACAATAATCATGGCAGACGGATGGGATGAAGACGATAATGACATTGATTTGAGCAATGCGAACGGATGGGGAGACGATGACTTCTTTTTCAGGAAGATGATGATGAGAAGGACAATGATTTGAACAACGACAACATGATGCCTATTTTACCGAGCAGCAGTTATGAAAGCGAATCGCACTTTAACAGTAATATCCAACAAAAGACCGAGACTATCGAGGTAGAAGGCTGGGACGACGACGTGAATCTGGATTCGTTCGACGACTTTGACGACGAAAAGGTCGAGACTGTAGCGACAGCAACTACTGCCCATACAAGAAACGCTCATTTACAGCACGAAATTCAAATGTATTTGGACCACTTGGAGCTCTTGCAACCTTCCTTGAACGCTGTTCTGCAATCGGAATACAGTACACCGGAAAAGGCGCAAGAGCTCATCGAATATTACAGTCAACGACCGGCCTTGCGGAATTACACCGTACAAAAGAACTCGACCGCATGGAGTATACGGTCGTGACGGAAGATGGCGATATTGTTACAGACAAGACCGAGATTGCGGAATTGCTGCAGAACGATCCCACGCTCGTGGCGCATTGTGCGAATCAGTCTTTGTTGGCCGATCTACTCCAAGTTTGCACAGGACCCGATTTACTCGTTCAGTTTTTGGCCGCGGCCATGGCACAACGAGTTCAGTTTCGATTGGATTTGACGGCAGCAGTCGTACAAGCACATGCCACTCTCTCACTGTCGTTACCCAACGATCATGGACGTTGGAGTGTTGCCACGGTGCAAGTGCAAGTCGTGTTCAGTTGTCATCCGCAACATGCTTTTGTAGAGTACCATATTCATTCCATTCAGAAAACAATTGACCCTGAATCATACCAGAGCTCTTTAAATTCATGTGTCCACTTCTTGGCGACCATGGATCCGCAAGATGATATGCGAATGAGATCTCCGACTCGACAACAGCAACAATCGACGACCGACTTTCGTGATTTGTTTTACAGCAGTCACAAGCCGTATTTTCCAATTCTGCTACGGGTCTCAAGTCAGCCTTGGCAGATATGGATTCGGTGACAGGATTGTCACAAAATTACAGAACATTCCCCGTTTCCTTCCGGGAGATGTTTTGGAAGCTGCCGCATCGGAACAACAGCAGCAGCACCAGCAACCAGTTCACCGGCCGACATCGATTCTTGGGGCTTGATGCGGACGGGGTTAACGAAGTTGGCGCAATCCGTTGCTTTGCCGGAAGAAGATCCTTCCATGTATACAGATCTTGTTTCCGACAACAGTCCCTTGGAGCGGCATTCCCAGCACCGCACGCCGTCGGCGATTCCACCTCCAATCAATCCCTTGGATAGACTCATGCAAGGACAGCAGAGTTCAAACAACGCATCCGCTAATGCTAAAGTCAATCCCTTGGATCGACTGGCGCGAGCACAGCAGAATTCAAGTCATACTTCCAGCGGTGTTGGGGGCAATCCTTTGGATCGACTGGCGCAAGTGCAACCCATTCCTAAGCATTCATCGTCAAGCGGACGGGTCAATCCGCTGGATCGGCTCACACAAGGGCAGCAGCATTCAAGTCAGGCATCATCGAGTATCCCAACGAATCCATTGGATCGACTCTCGCAATCGTACAGTAATCAGCAGCATTCGTCCCATGCGCCTCCATCGAGTGTCCCAACCAATCCTTTGGATCGACTGACGGAAATACGTCCGAAACCTCCACTGAATCACCGCTTTCGTTGTCGGCATTGCCAAGAAATAATGATGCTAAGAGTAATTCTTATGATGAAGAAGACGAGAACGAAGAATTGCTAGAAGATGGCTGGGACGACGTTGATGATATAGATCTGGAGGACGACGAAGTGGAGGATGTTGCTGAACACACAAATCAAGCAACGATTTTGAACCATTCGCCTTTGGAGGACAAGATTCCTTCAGATTACAAATACAATCCAGACGACGATATTATTCCCACGCGTAGGCGATGGATTGATCCAAGACCAGGTACACGAATTCCGCGATCTGTCCGATGAGGAAAATCAGATCATTATTGTTTGGCGGGTAGACTAGGACCGTAGTTCAAAGCATTATTAGTTATTATAGCATCTCTTATTTGATATGAAATCGATTGAATGTACACTTAGACTTTGTGAATCGTGCATGAGCCATTGACGTTTTAAGACTTGATTTCTTTGAGCGCCAAACGAACGTCCTCCAATGTTATAAAAGATCATCCGGAATGGTCCCACCTTGTTGTCTCGTACGTGTAAGCGCAAGTGATCCGGACGAGCGAACCAATCCAGCAATATCTGCGCCCGACCACCCTCCAGTCCAACGCGGGGCTGAAAGATCGTTGATATCCGACACGGATGAGTCAAAATGCCTTTTCAGGGACATTGTGCGAAGGATTCGCTGTGACCATCTCTTCCCAGAAATTCTATCGTCTACGGCACCATCGATGGCTCGACACAGCGGTTGGCTTAATCGTCCACTTCGCCGAAGGGCATCGAATTGCAATCGCAAAATTTCGCGCACGTCCATCTTGATTTGGAAGAGGTATTTCAATGTGGACTTCCAGACGTCCAGGTCGAAGAAGCGCAGGGTCCAACAGTTCTTTACGATTGGTCATCCCGATTACGAGCACATTGTTCAGAGACTCGACTCCATCAAGTTTTGATAGAATCTGGTTCACTGCGGATGCACGAGTCACTTCAGCACTGCCTTCACCAGCGGAACGCTTGCGAAAAACGGCATCTATCTCGTCAATAACAATAACATGCAAAGCCGATCGGGTCGCATCGCCTCCACATGCCCTCAATTCGTATTCGGCATCAAGAAACAGTTCGCGAATCAGTTTTCACTTCCTCCCACCCAGCGGTCCAGCAGCTCAGGTGCGCTTACAATTTTGGGAGGAACAGCATCCAGAATATTGGAGATTTCGCGGGCTAATGCTGTTTTCCCGCAGCCTGGTGGGCCGTACAGCAAAAGCCCACGAACTGGTTGTAGCCCGAGGTCCATCAGGTCTTGCATTTCTTCTCTCCTAATGCTATCGAGCGTTTCGGTACCGCCGTAACTACTATCGTTGGATGGTGATGTGCCCCTGGAAACGGGTCGCAGCACACGGCCATCCAAGACACGTCGAATGATTTGTTCAATTTGCGGTTCTAGGCCACCAACGCTTTTATAAAACGTCTTGTCCAAGTTGCGCAAGCTCATCGTGCTGATTTGCGAATCGTTTTGAGTGACCGCTTCTGTTCCATTGGCGTCCAAGTTTGCGGCACGCACAAAATACGAGTCGGGAGAAACCGGCAAGCACACCATGTTCGTCCCGATTGGCGTTTCTGATTCCAAGCCCGTCGGTAAAAGAATCAATTCCATCAATATACAAGGTCCCATATCGACTGCTTCATAGTTACGTTCCGGTCCCCGTATTGCAACCAGGATGAGAGGGTGCATCCTTTGATTCACCATTCCTTGAAGACACTTGGCGCCTCTCTCCTGTGCGGCGGCCTCCTGCAGACGGAAGCGAATGACACCACCCTGCAGCAACTTTCCATGTATCATGGTACCAGCTGGTGATTGCAGACTGTGAGACAAGGATGAACCCGATGGTAAAGGATCAAGTGGCATGAAACGCGTTCAAGAAAGTCTGCTGAGAGGTCATTGATCGATGTCTCGTTTTGGTTCATGAAGGCAGCATCGTAATGCGCGATTCGAGCCGAGACACGGCTACGAAGATCCGCCGAAATGTCAACCACAGCCGGGGAAGGGCAATTTGAGAGCCACCGGAAACACGATGAAACGCGTTCATCGTCCGTACTGTCTTCCTCCGTTGATGTCAGGCACATGGAATCCAAGCAATCTCGTAGAGCTCGAGATGATTTAGCTTCCACCCAATTCGTCCATCCTGTAGATGCACCATCGTTTCCTTGAGCACGTTTCAAATCACTTTGCACTATACAATTGATAACATTGTCTGCTAGATCATCCCAAACGGTCGATCGGAGCGAGATAGATGGTATTATTGGCGGTGAGAGACGACCCACAAAAGCAGACGAAAACGAAAAACTGCAGCTCCAACAACGCAAAAAAACATAGGCATTTAGCAGGCGTGACATTCGCTAGCTCTCTGCTGGCTTTCATTAATAAATCTGTATTGATCTCTTTCCTGTTGTCAATCAAGATGACAGAGAATGAAATGATGTCGTCGTCCGAGGCGTCGGCACCGCAAACAATAGCAGTGCGGCGCGAAAAAATGAGCCTGACTCTGAGTCACGAGTTCTTGGGAGAACCCGCTTTTGCTACGGAGTAGAAGATTATAGATCTATGTGCAATAAGAATGAGAGCTGATAAACACACATAAACTATGGTTTTTGAATGATAGGCTTTCGGATCCTGCACGGCAGCAGAGATAATTCAAAGGCATGACGTGGACAAGGAATGGTAACCTAGTAGCTGAGGTATCCCAGGCTTTTTCACAAAGATTTTGTAACAGCGAGACTTCGACGCTCCTAATGATAAGTTCGGCGGCGGCGACCCTCATTGCTTGACTTTACGCTCTTTCCTTTTGGATGTGCCACTGTCATCAGTTGCCGACTCGCTTTTCTTGCTGACTTTTCAGCCGAACCTTTTTTCGAATATGTACTCTCTTCATCAGTTGTCGATTTACTACTTCCACCCGTTTTTTACCACTCGATGTGCTACCGTCCTCGGCACTCGCCTTGCTGCTTGATTTCGAATATCCCCGCCGCCCGATTTGCTGCCTTTACACTTGCCTCTCCACCTGATTTAGACGATCCACCCGATTTGCTGGACTTGCCACCTGCCTTGCCACCCGACTTTTCCCACCTTTCCTGACATGTAATCATCATCTGTCGCGTCGTCATCGGTGCCTCCGGCGTCGTACATTGGGAAAACTCGCATGTCAGTGACTTCGACACTGGAACTAGAAACTAAACCACGTAAACGCTGAGAGAAATTATTAGAGAGGGGCAATGTGAGTGGAAATGTGAATCAAAGCGATGAGCGATGCAGTGACTCGAATCGAATCGAATCTCGATAATTGAAGTCGCATCTTGATCGGTATCGCAGCTTACATTTGATTCGTCCGTGATTTGTTGCGCTTGGGCCGTTAAGATCACGAAGCAAAGCAGGGTCGTTTTGTGTAAGAATATCATTTTCAATTTCAATTTCACTTGTAGTTGAGTTGTCTCGAATGTGCAGATGCACTGAATGACTCTTTGTTGAAACGTTTTCCCCTTTCAAATTAACGTCAATTGCGAGAGTCTCTTTTCGCTTGTATCTGTTGGCATCACAAACGATCCGTCTCTGAGATAGAAGGATGCCAGATGCAACGTGCAGGCCTCAATTGTCTTCCATAATGAAGGGAAAGTCCGATCGAATTTTTGTTCTATTTTCGGCCGAAGGCGTGCAACAACGGGGCGAAAAATCGCGCAATTTCGTCAACCAAGGTGCAGCTCATTGAGTGAAACACGTGTTATTATCTAAATAAAAGGACCGAACAAAAATACTTAGGTGATGATCGTGAATTTGGCAAACATCGTTATTGCCTTTTCAGTATCGAGAAATCCTGTTGGGAAAGAGTAGTGTACATTACAAGCATATAGCACATAGAGCCTTGGAAAGTAAAACAAGAAACAAGCTATAACTCAAACCTCAAAGCTCAAACCGCACGTAGACCAGACACCAGACGACCGATAGTGAACGAGCAACGAGCTAACATTGCTCGGTCCTCCCTCTTCTCCACTCCAGCAGTATCTACTATTGGAAGGTCTGCTTCCTGCCATGCCTGAGCGATGAGGAGTCGCCTGTCGCCTGTAACCTTACTCGTACACTAAACCTAACTACTTGCTACTACGTATGATAATACTACTACGTATAAAAATACTATAAAATACTCCGTCAACGATAACACAATAGTCTAATCATCTTATTCTTATACTTCTAAGGCACGTATCATCAAACGACAAAACAGACAAATTCACTCGATTTCAAACCACTCTACAAAAGTCGCGACGAAGCAAGCAAACAATAGTTCAGGTAGAAACGATCGCAATCAACGGCGTGGATGTGGATGTGGATGTGGATGAGGAAGCAACACAAGTTCGACGTGCACTTCCTGAAGTTCTCTACGACTCAGACTGGATGTTTCCGGAAACAGTCTGGGAGGCCGATGAGCAGATGATGACATCGCAGCGATCACGCGTCGCCGGCGGCCTTTGGCAGCTTTATACGCGGCGCCCTGACTCGCAAGCCGCCGTGTGAAGACACCGTACTGCTTCAAGTAAAGCGCAAACTGTGCTGCGCGTCGCGAATCCGGAAGCAGCAGGAGGAGTCGTGCTGAGACCATTTCGAAAATCGGTAAGCAAATAAGGCAGGTAACGAACTGGATGGACCAACTCTCAAGGTGATTCGAAGAACTCATCTTCTTCAGCAGCATTTGCAGCACAACGATAGCTCATTCAAGGCACATTCCACTTTGCTCTTTTCGGCGTCCTCGCTGATGGTGCTGGCGGAACGATAAATGCGACTCTTCTCTCCGCGGTCATTTTGAGACAATTCGGTATCTCAGCGACAAAGGTCACAAGTTCGGTGCAAATGAGCGTGACGACGATTCTGAACGCTCAAGCAAACGAACAACACGCACGCAAAGCTGAAGATCCAACGCCAACAGTCGGAGCAAGTGCGGCAGAACCCACAACTGCTCAGCCCGGCGCCTCGTTCGCCAGGCACACACGACGACGCCGGCGGCTGTAGCTCTCCCAAAGAGCAAGCCTCCTCTACAGGCAAGGTAAAGTACGAGGGAAGATCATTCGGGCTCAACTGTCGCTAGAACATCGCCAAAGACGACGCGGCGTCAGCGTTGCCCGCCGACTGGAGGCGATCTGCGAAGCCAAAAATGAGCGCCGGGCTTTCCGCGCTGTCGCTGGCAGGAAGACTCTTCCCAATGATTCTGGGAACTCAGGGAAGCAGTAGAACGCTTGGAAACTTCGCATTGTTGTTGATAATAGGTGATAGTAACGCGTTTTGATGCTCAACGGGGTGTTTTTGTGCCAAAAACGAGCAGCGCTGCTAACGGACTGAGGCCAGACGCTTGCGTGCAGCGGAATGCGGACGAAACCAACGGTTTTGAACATAGCGAAGCTGATACCGGTCCGATCGGCGGTACCGGCAGCTCGAACATGCACTCTAGCTCTAGACTAGTACGCCTAGAGGTACAAGGACTGAATTCTAGTTTGCCAATGCGAATAAGATTGCTCGGTCCCTCTCTTCTCCACTCCAGCAGTATCTACTATTGGATGGATGCCTGAGCTATGAGGAGTCGCCTGTTACCTTACTGCATTACACCAAACCTAACTACTTGCTACTCCCATGATAATATAAAAATACTCCGTCAACGATAACACAATAGTCTAATCATCTTATTCTTATACTTCTAAGGCACGTATCATCAAACGACAAAACAGACAAATTCACTCGATTTCAAACCACTCTACAAAAGTCGCGACGCGCAAGCAAACAATAGTTCAGGTAGAAACGATCGCAATCAACGACGTGGATGTGGATGTGGATGTGGATGAGGAAGCAACACAAGTTCGACGTGCACTTCCTGAAGTTCTCTCGACTCAGACTGGATGTTTCCGGAAACAGTCTCGGGCCGATGAGCAGATGATGACATCGCAGCGATCACTGCGTCCCGGCGGCTTTGGCAGCTTTTGGCAGCGAAGCGCCCTGACTTCGCAAGCCGCCGTGTGGAAGACACCGTACTGCTTCAAGTAAAGCGCAAACTTCAGCGGTGCGTCAGCGAATCCGGAAGCAGGAGGAGTCGTGCTGAGACCATTTCGAAAATCGGTAAGCAAATAAGGCAGGTAACGAACTGGATGGACCAACTCTCAGGTGATTCCGAAGAACTCATCTTCTTCAGCAGCATTTGCAGCACAACGATAGCTCCGCTCGAAGGCACATTCCACTTTGCTCTTTTCGGCGTCCTCGCTGATGGTGCGGCGAACGATAAATGCGACTCTTCTCTCCCAGCGGTCATTTTGAGACAATTCGGTATCTCAGCGACAAAGGTCACAAGTTCCGGTGCAAACGTGACGCGACGACGATTCTGAACGCTCAAGCAAACGAACAACACGCACGCAAAGCTGAAGATCCAGCGCCAACAGTCGGAGCAAGTGCGCGGCGGAACCCACAACTACTCCGCCCGGCGCCGTTTCCGCTTAGGCACACACGACGACGCCAGCGGCTGTAGCTCTCCCAAAGAGCAAGCCTCCTCTACAGGCAAGGTAAAGTCACGAGGGAAGATCATTCCCGGGCTCAACTGTCGCTAGAACATCGCCAAAGACGAACGACGGCGTCGTTCGGCCGCGCCGACAGGAGGCCGATGCGAAGCCAAAATGAGCTCCGGGCTTTCGTGCGCTGTCGCTTGCAGGAAGACTCTTCCCAATGATTCTGGGAACTCAGGCAAGCAGTAGAACGCTGGAAACTCGCATTGTTGTTGATAATAGGTGATAGTAACGCGTTTTGATGCTCAACGGGGTGTTTTTGTGCCAAAAAGCAACGAGCGCGGCTAACGGCTGAGGCCAGACGCTTGAGCGTGCAGCGGAATGCGGACGAAACCAACGGTTTTGAACATAGCGGCTGATACCGGTCCGATACGAGGCGGTACCGCAGCTCAACATGCACTCTAGCTCTAGACTAAATGCGCCTAGAGGTACAAGGACTGAATTCTAGTTTGCCAATGCGAATAAGATTGCTCGGTCCTCTCTTCTCCACTCCAGCAGTATCTACTATTGGATGGATGCCTGAGCTATGAGGAGTCGCCTGTTACCTTACTGCACACCAAACCTAACTACTTGCTACTCCGCATGATAATATAAAAATACTCCGTCAACGATAACACAATAGTCTAATCATCTTATTCTTATACTTCTAAGGCACGTATCATCAAACGACAAAACAGACAAATTCACTCGATTTCAAACCACTCTACAAAAGTCGCGACGCGCAAAGCAAACAATAGTTCAGGTAGAAACGATCGCAATCAACGGCGTGGATGTGGATGTGGATGTGGATGAGGAAGCAACACAAGTTCGACGTGCACTTCCTGAAGTTCTCTACGACTCAGACTGGATGTTTCCGGAAACAGTCTCGGGCGGCGATGAGCAGATGATGACATCGCAGCGATCACTGCGTCCCGAAGGCCTTTGGCAGCTTTTGGCGCCGAAGCGCCTGACTGAAGCCGCCGTGTGGAAGACACCGTACTGCTTCAAGTAGTAAAAAACAAACTCGCGGTGCGTGCGAATCCGAAGCAGCAGGAGGAGTCGTCGCTGAGACCATTTCGAAAATCGGTAAGCAAATAAGGCAGGTAACGAACTGGATGGACCAACTCTCCAAGGTGATTCCGAAAGAACTCATCTTCTTCAGCAGCATTTGCAGCACAACGATAGCTCCTCAAGGCACATTCCACTTTGCTCTTTTCGGCGTCCTCGCTGATGGTGCGGGCGAACGATAAATGCGACTCTTCTCTCCGCAGTCATTTTGAGACAATTCGGTATCTCAGCGACAAAGGTCACAAGTTCCGGTGCAAAAGACGTGACGGCGACGATTCTGAACGCTCGAAGCAAACGAACAACACGCACGCAAAGCTGAAGATCCAGCGCCAACAGTCGGAGCAAGTGCGGCGGAACCCACAATACTCAGCGCCCGGCCGCTCGTTCGCAGGCACACACGACGCCGCCGGCGGCTGTAGCTCTCCCAAAGAGCAAGCCTCCTCTACAGGCAAGGTAAAGTACGAGGGAAGATCATTCCGGGCTCAACTGTCGCTAGAACATCGCCAGAGACGACGACGACGGCGCCGACGGAAGCCGATGCGAAGCCAAAATGAGCGCTCCGGGCTTTCCGTGCGCTTTCGCTTGCAGGAAGACTCTTCCCAATGATTCTGGGAACTCAGGGAAGCAGTAGAACGCTTGGAAACTCGCATTGTTGTTGATAATAGGTGATAGTAACGTTTTGATGCTCAACGGGGTGTTTTGTGCCAAAACGAGCCGCGCTGCTAACGGACTGAGGCCAGACGCTTGCGTGCAGCGGAAAATGCGACGAGAAACCAACGGTTTTGAACATAGCGAAGCTGATACCGGTCCGATACGAGGCGATCCTGGTTGCATTTAGCGCGGGCTATTGCGAACAACAGGAATTATTCCGCATTCTCTATTAGGTCTACTTTTGTTAAATCCAAGAGCCAACACAAGTACCTAAAAATACAGATTTATTTCAACAGATATCTCCTCATTTGGATTGTCCTTCTTCGCGTGTCTTGTCTTCAGGAAATGCATGCTCGCCCCACAATTTGCCCTCCACCTTCTTTTACTATAACAACTCGTCTCTCCATCCATCCCGTTCCATGACATAGATCGCCGGTTCGGTAACAATAATGTTTGGCCAATTTTTCAAACTCAAACGGGGATTACCAGGAGCCACAGCAATGGGATGAAACCCATCCCTGTCCTTAGATTCTCCCAGTAGATGAGTGAAACTCACAGAGTCTCCATGTTGCTGTTGTTGCTGATTCTCCACTTCGTATCCATCCTTGTAAAGGTGGTATTCGCAAAGTGATTCTGTACTGCTCTTTGTTCAAACAAGGAAACGCCCGTCATGGCTGCCGCCACATCAATATGAACGTGCAATGCTTTCCTCGAACCAATATTCAGTAACCGCATTTCCTGTTCCAACAATCGCAATGCATGACCCCAGGATAATTCCATTGCGAGACGGCCACAAACAATGAACTCGCCACCAACGACACTACCAAACAGAGAATGCTCAAACCAAACAACACTTTCCCAACGCGCGTCGACGTTCGCTCTTTGGAAGGCCGCGCCAAACGCTCCAACCGCTGCATACCCGCCGCAGCACACACATTGAACAAGGGCAATACCGGAAACAGAAAACGCACTTCCTTGTGTCCCAAGGACGAATACAATGCCACAAACCCCAGTGCCGGCAATGAATACGGCAGATACGTTGCATCGATCCAAGCCGGCCGCGCCGGAGGCCGCTGATTGCGCAGTACGACCATTTCGAGTGCCACTAATTGCTCGGGCAACCGAAGAACACTCCACGGCACCAACAGTGCCGTCAATAAAAGTGACTTGGGCAAGGCCGCCGTGAAATACCAATGCCACGCACTGACGCCCCAATCCGACGATTTGTTGAGTACCGTATTGTAATAAAGCACAACAGCTTCGGGCCAGACCCATTTCTGCCATAGGTAGGAATCAAAGGGAACTGTAAGGATGGCAGCGGACAGTACAGTCGTAATGCCAATTTGTAAAGCCGACAGAACCGTCAGTTGCCGTGTGAACAACCACGACAATCCTACCGTAAAAGTAAGAGAATCAAATCACACCGCACGATCGCCGCTGCCAGTGTCAAGCACACGGCCGCCAAAGGTACCTTTGCTGCATCCAAAAGGCATAGGAATGCAAGGTCAGTATTGTGGCGGTACTGTTCGGCAGCATTCGACTCGCATAAAAGGCAAATGGAATTGACAGGCGGTAATGATTAGTAAATAGGGAGAAGACGTCACATCCGCCAATCGAAACCACGCGTGCAGTGTGAGCACTAATTGCGTCGCGCGCATGAGAAATTGCACGCCGCGCGGAACGGCGGCCACATCCAAGACGGGCAGCAGGATGATTCGAACGAATTGTCCAACCGTGCTGGAAAGAAACGGCCCCACAAACGACCTTGGCACGACTCCGGGATATTCCAAATGATCGTACATTGTAGGTATTCTGCAAACCATGATAAAGAGATCATGCGTCGCTTGCAATCCAAAGGACTCTTCGACTTTGGAAAAGGGACACGCGAGCAAATGAGAAAATGCGACGGCTGTCAAAAGCATTTGGAAATGAAGAATAGTGGTCGTTGCATTATACTAATAGAGTGTATTGTATACTATGGTTTGTTTGTTTATCTGGATTACTTGAATAATATCATTCTGTTATTGATTGATGGATTGATTCATTCAATCATTTGAACAGGAAATGAATCGTTTGATGCTTGCTGTCATTTTTTTCAGGCTAATATAGCTCGCAAAAACGGTCTTGCCTTTGTACGATGCAATACAAGACTCCTCCTCATGTCAGTCCTGTGCATGACGTCAACTCGGCAGCTGCGGTCTTTTCACCATGAAGCGCAAGATAAGCGAGCCGTTGAAAGAATGAAAACGACGACGAGAGATCGCATGCAAGCAAGTGAAGGATGAAAGGATCGCATGATTCTTATTTTATTTTTAAAATATTATAAATCAATCAATCAACTACTACAGTTCTCTTGCTTCTAATCTTGTACATACATACATACATACATACTTACATACATACACAACTACGAACGACGCAATGACTACGACTCCTTCTACGATCGACGGTGAACAGCAACAGCCTCAACAACAACAACACGATCCGGCTGTTCGACTGTTGCCCACTACGAATAATATTACAACAACAACAACAAGACGAACACCATCCTCGCACGCGCTTCTACTACACCCCGTCTGTTTGTTCTATTACTCCCACTATTCACATTTGCCGCTCACATTCTCTTTTTTTCTATGGACAAACCGCCCCCATGTGGCGGTTGCACATTTCGCAAAACATTTCCGTTTGGGTCAATGCGACCGATTTGACGTCACGAACGGCCATGGATACATTGGGATTGCCGCATGCCAACTATATACAAGTACAAAACGAAACGACCGTTCGAACCTTTACGTACGGATACGGATTGCACGAATTGTGGAAGGCACATGGCATGCCGGGAAAGTTCTTGCCGCGGTTGACGGCGCTCTTGTTGATTTTGCATCCGGCATTTGGCCGCATTTGAAGTTACTGTTACTGCAATTCGCCTTTTGGCGTCCTCTCAAACAAAGAAGAGGATTCTTGCATGTCCTGTCTACGTTTGGGAAATGGTCGTTGGCCGATGTCATTACGGTCTGTGTCATGGTGGCTGTCATGAATTTGGAGTGGATTGTTGATCCTACCGCCATTCAACAAGGTGTGATTCAAGAAATGCCCACTTTAGTAGCATTTGCACGCGCCCTCTGGTCCGCCAATACTGTTTGTTCCTCGCTGCTAAAATACGACTGCACGGACGCCAAGAATACCAAACATTGGGCAAAATGCAATTCGTGCAAACAATTGGTGCATACCGCGTACACGCATCCGTCGTGGACGAAAACGACGGGAACGGCCATTTTGAATGGCATGCATGTCAGTGGTGGTGGGAACAGTCAAATGTCCGTGATTGGTATGCGCGGCATTTATGCCTTTGTTGGGCGGTGCTCTTGTCGATTGTGCTGTCGCTGATCGTCGAGTACCTCGATGCGCGGACGCGGAAAAGGCGCTTGGCGAATAATAATGATACAACTAGTACAGCGAGACGACCCTTGATGATGTTCTTTCCAGGAATAATGGACATGCTCCCGAGGATACCGCTCGCTCTCTTTTATCGGAGGAGGAGGAGGAGAATGACAGTCAAGGGTCCAATTCGTCGGTCAATCAACCAGCGGCGGCCGTGTATTCATTGCGGTTGCAACAAGACACGACTGCTACTGGACGAGCCTTCTGGTGGCTATTAGGACTCGTGCCAATATTTACCATTCTGACCGTCGGTTTGGGGATTGCCCTGACTACAATGCAACGACAAGCTCTGGGCGCCATTCCCATTTTGCTACAAGACGTTCTGGGCTTTTCGTTGAATCGATCCTATTCCTTTGTTTCCTTGATGCGGATTACAGGAAAAGCGGGTGGATGGGATCTGTTGCTCATGGGCACGTTTGGTTTGTTCATTGTCATTGGACCGGCCGTGCGGGCCATACTCTGTGGATTCGCTTTTGCTCGCGTCACACCCAATCGTCTTCGACCCACCTTGGCATCGGTCATTGATTTTGTGGGTGCCTTTTGTGCTTGGGAAGTGTTATTGGTCGCAATTGTCATGGTGGGTATGCTCATGCCCGCCATTACCAATACCATCTTGCACAAACCGGAATGTGCCGTCGTTTCTCCGCAAAATGCTTCGTGTTTTGAAATTGAATTCACTCTATGGAAGTCGTTTGGTTCGGTGGTGGTGGGAGGTGTACTGTTACTCATTACTTCGTATCGAGCGGTACGTGTGGGTCGCAAACACGAAATGCTGTGGCTGGAAGAAGAAGACGAGAATGATGAGGATACAACAGCTTCGACATTGGGAATGGGGATTATGGTGTTGTGTATCAACGAGTCGTCGATGATGATGACGATGACGATGCCAATTTACCGAATGCTTCCGAGAATCAAAACAATGAGAGGGGAATCAAGTCGAAACGGCGAGCGTATAGCAATTTTGTCTGTATCATAAATCAAGTAAAATATGTATACTTCGCAGCTTACAAGGATGAATACAAGGCAATTGTGAAGCAGAGTTTTGGGAACTACAATCATCGAATGTCATAGGACCAGACCGGATGGTACCTAGCTGCTAGAGTTGCCAAATTACGAAGTACCGATTGAAACATATCCATTCAAAGACCTTCAGTGATGAGTGAGACGCCTTCTATTTAATAATGGAAAGGAAAATAGATGTACACGGAACGGAAGATGGCGCATTTCCGAGCTTGGATAGAGGAATACGCTTGGGTCAGTCCTTCGTCAACTAATCCAAGCATTCTTCGAGAAGTTTTTAAAAGTCACCTAGTGATCTAACTTAAAGACTAGCCTACAACTTTTCAAAATATAATGTTTAAACTTATAACACCAAATTAAAGATACTCGAATAACACTACTTCAACGCATTAAGCTAACGACCAACAGTTTCAATATCAAACTCACCGCAAGCAAGCAACTCAATTCACGTCAAGAATAATCTAGGTTTTTTTGTTAACACAATTTTTTAAACTTATCAAACTATATCAAATAAACTCAAAATATCAACGAAGCGACGCAATAAGTTAACGACCAACAGTTACAATATCAAACTCACCGCAAGCAAACAACTCAATGCAACACAACACAATACAGTCAGTGGAAGTGGATGTGGAAGGTGTACGATTTACCAAGCACGTCGTACTCAGCGGATGGCGTAACGAGGACCGAACGAAGGGGAACCGAAAACAGCTTCGGCAATAGATCGAGATCGAGTCGGAGCAGGGGCTGCATCGACTTTCCAAATGCACAATATCTCATCGGCGCCCACGGATGCAAGCTTGCTACCGTCGGGACTCATGTCCATACACAAAATGCGATCATTGTGTTGGGAAAGAGTTTGAATCGGCTCCATCTTTGGATAGCTCCACACGGCAACATCACTTATCGACGTCCCAACTGAGAAACCGTGACCGGAATACAACTCCTGATGATGCCGGCCCCAGTGTAACGAGGAAACTTGACCGCCCGTCAACACGCTCTTCACCACACTCCCAGAACACGCATCCCAAAGCTTGATGCAACGATCGGCAGTCCCGCCGCCGCTGGCGAGCAAATCGCTGCGATAAGGACACCACGCCAGTCCCTTGACAGCCGCAGTGTGCGATTCCAAAACAAGTCGGGGACCAGGGCCTGATGTCACGCCCCGCATCATCGAAGCATCCCACAAATGAATCGCGTTATCATTCCGACCGCTCGCGAGGCAAGTGCCTTCTTCGTTCCAGGCCAGGTTGCAAACAGACGGCGCAGACGATGCAACGATGACGACGATCCGAACTGCGTCGTGCCTGTTACGGAGCGACTACGCAAGTCCAGACTGGCAATCCCACCGTTCGCGTACCCCGCGGTCAACCACTTGTGCGAATCGTTCCAACACAGAGCGCGGAGTGCACTTCCTTCCGAACGCAGGGAGGTCTGCATCACCTCCTGGTTGCGAATCGTGTCGTACACTCGAACGACGCCTGCACCCGTCCCTACCGCCAGCAAGTGGGTCTGACCCTCCACTGTGCACCACTTGACACACCGAACGTAGTTGCGGGTTCCGTCTCCGGCATTCGGGGTACTACCAGCGCCCGCGATCTCCTGCACAGCACGAGTAGTCTCGTTCATCACGTACACAGACGAACCCAGCACTACAGCGAGCATATTGTCCTTGCTCCAGCTGAGCGGATGGGTGTAGAAGTCATTCACAAGACTCGGGAGATCAAGGATCATCACAGGTTGACTCCCGAAAACGCGAGGGGCGGCGGTGCTGACCTTCGGACCCTGGCACATCATGGAGAACCGCAGGAAGTCCAGCTCGAACGGGTCCGCAGCAACGACAGAACGACGATTTCCCGTCTTGGGAGGAGAACGACTGCCATACTGGAAGATAGACTTCAATTGCGACTCATCGTCGAGAGAACTGGGATCAACGTTGCACATTGTGCTCAACAATTGCTTCTCGTACGCAATCTGAGTGCTACGAGCGACCGTTGTAGGTCCGGTAGACGCAACACTGGACGATTCACGTGGCTTGGACGCAGATTTCAGCTTCCGACGACACAAATCGATGTTCATACGACGACGAGACGGAATGAAACGATCCAGATCGTCACGAGGAGCATTTTGAGGCGTCAACAAACGACGAGCACTCGACGGCATTCGAGGCACAGGAGTTTTAATCATACGAGGAGTGCTAGGCGCGACAGTCTGCGCCGATTCACGGTTACCAGTACGATTAGGAGTCGAAAGATGATAATGCGAAGGCATATCAGAGGATAGATTGTTGTTTTGAGGGCAAGAAGTCACCATGGTGTGAATTTGTCAAAGCAAAATATTTGTGCGAGATGATGCTGCGGTGATTTCGTCCTAAGGCTACTGGTACGTGATTTGAGTACCATGGAGACGTATGTAGCGTCTGGTACTTAAAGGTACGTAGCCCGATCTCTCTTTTTTCTTTTTCACTCTCCTCTTTTCGCACTTTTCACAAAATCACAGCGATTGCAAGGTAAGTCACCATGAAGGCGCATTTGGAGTCTGTTTGCGGCTTTCACGCCGCCTTTTCGTCATTATTGTATAACTAACTCACCATGATGTCTATTTTTCGCGTTTGACAGGTTGAAAACGCTTTATTCGTCGTAAATTACAACAGTCCGCAGCAACCAACATGAAAGAAAACTTGAAAAATCCGATGCTTTTCCACGAAGACCTACCAGTCCTCATAGATTATGCTACCTTGTTGAAGAAAGAGATTAACGAGTACCAAACGACGCGCTGGATTCCTGGCAGTCAAAGCAGTATCTTCCTAAAAGCTGGTTGTCTGCAGAAGAAACGCAGGGGCTGTACTCGCTCTTGACGCGCAACTCAAGTCGTTGCCCTCTTCGAAACGTTCTAGCGTTCGCCGTGGTGACTTTCGTGTTACCGACGCGCTCGTTGACGACTTCTTAAAGGTTTTACGACAGGAGCTGGCCGACGTGACCGCATACAAAGCCTCTAACGGTAGTGTTGCGATGGTGTCTGCCTCGGTGGTGGGATCGCAGCAGCATCAGCGGCCGCAGGAGCTTTGACGACCGTTTCGCCTCGCAAGCGCTCTTGCTCTAGCATGAACAAGGATGCTAGCGTAACAAAGTTAGCGAAAGGCGCCGAGGAGCTCGCGCAGGATTGTTCTCGCGGCTTGCTTCCCGTCCCGCGATTGCCGAGCGCGGCCGCTCTTCTGCCCCGATGGACTCTACCGCCTCCATAAAGGAACTCTCTTCGCGCCAGATGAACAAGATAATCGATTGGATGAAGGAAATGGTTCCAATACTTCTCCCAGCTGGAGTGCTATTGACCACCTTGTCGAAATTACAGGCGCGAAGCCGTCGCAAGTGGTCGCTTTCATTGAAGTAACTGGAGGCTTTGTTGCCAAAACAGTAATAATGTCAAAAGAATCATGAAAATGATGTGGACGACAGCGTTCCGGAGCTTGTGGAGGACAAACAAGAGGATGCATGGAATGGTTTCGTCGCGGATGATGAGGCGGCGGATTTCCCGCAGCAATGCCACGAGATGGGTCGGAGGCCGAAAGCAAAGGCGAAGTTGGCGTTGTCGGTGACGGTGACCATGATTCTTTGAACTGTATCGATTCTGTGGATTTGATGATCATGGAACTAGGCGTGGAGCTTGAAGATTCGGGTTCCTGGGACAGCATCCAAGATGTGTCGAGCGTGTTGGGTGGAAAGTTGGCTGACAGCGAAGCAGAAGCACTTTTCGACGTTTTGGATTTAGATTTGGACCATGATCTCGATTGCCTCAATGACGATGATCTCCAGCGTCCAAGCAAGCGTGCCCGATCGGATTCGTTGGACAGTTTATTGTTCGGCCTGCTTGATTAATCGAATGGGTGCTGGCGGATTTTTCTTGCTGTCGATTCGTCGAGGGAATCAAATTGTTGCTGTTGTGGATTTTTCAAACTGCTTCGGTACCGTCGCAGTGCTGATGGGTATCTGCGCCGTTTCGTCGTCAAGAAGTCCGGATAGATTTGTCGTCGTCGTCATGACCTCCGTTGTTTTCTACAATCGTTCGTGACCGCTTTTTCAGCCTTTCTCCATGGCATCTCCGAAAAGTGGTATTATTATAGTGCTTTGTTGCGTTTTGAAATAGTAGAGTATTAGAACTAATGATAAGATGAGTTTGTTAATCGTAGATCACTGCAGTACTTTTCCTTTCGGCTGCGTATCATCATGCCCTTCACTGTGGGTGGCTTTGCGTTGTTTCTACATAGTCCTACAAGAGATGATTTTACGTTATTGAAACGCTGTCTCTATTATTTATTTATATTTCTTATTTATTCTACGTTCGATGTCAGCGTTCAGCCGTCTTTGATCTTTGACGCAAGATGGAAAACGCTTGCTCGTCATCCCTACCACGAAGCATGAACGACACAAATTCAAACACAGTATCACAATACAGGTAGTTCAAAGCGATCCGCTTCCACAGCGGCGTCATACCAAATCGAGTACTTTGTGAGATAACGATAATATGCTCGACGAGACGAGAAGCCAGATGGTAAGGGCCGATCGCGGCCAAAGTTTGGAAGAACGTGACGCACGAAAGCATCCCAATGTGCTGGATGGACCAACTCTCCAAACTGGTTCAAAAGAAATCCTTTTCTTCCAGCGAATTCTCCAAGCAACGGCGACTACGATCGAAATTGCGCTCCGCGCGGCTTACATCCTTCTCTGCCTGCAACGTACGATTGTCACGATACACAGCGCGCTTCTCCTCAGACGTCAACGAACGATGGCTAGGGATCTCAATCACAGTCACAAGATCGGGAGCAAATCGAACACGAGAACGGGAACAATGCTTGGAACTGGAGACAGACGACCCGGTGGAAATGCCGCAGGCAGCACCAACAGCAAAGGAAGCGCACTCATCCAGTTCTCCTTTCGCGGCAACGAGTCCTCCTCTTCGCGCGATTCATAAAGCGACAAAAGTAGAAAAGCAACTTCCGCATCGTCTTCAATATCGAAATCACCAGGAAGAATCGATTGCGCGACATCCGCGTCGCAGTCGGCGAGGAAAGGACATCATCATCGTCTCTCGAGTCGATGAGCTGAGATTGCTGCGCAGCGGCTTGTAACGAACGCTCAGGACTTTTCGCTCGCTCCAGTTCGACATCAATTATTTTGAGGCACATTGGAGGCTCAATAGATAAGCAGAATGGCTTGAAACTCGCATTGTTGTTTAGAATAGTTGAAACAAGATGGAATTTGCTTTATAACAGGGTGTTTTGTCGCGAGACGACGAAGGCGAGAAGAGCAAACGAAGCGCGGACGGCGGTTGGACTGAGGTTCATTGAATACCGGTACGAATACATGTGAGATTTTTCAATTGACAGCGCAGCAGCTGCGCACTTGTTGCGCACTGCGCACATCATCGCGGAGACATCGTGGAGTCAAGAACGTCTTGTTGTCATCGTTGTATTTTATTATTTGTTGTTGCCCTTATTGCGTCCCTGTTTCATTCATTCTTTTATTCATCCTAAATAATAAGGCCACGGTACATCAAATTGGTTAGCGATGAAGAATGTCAATCATCAACAAAGCACGAAGAACCGTTTTCGTTTTAATTCGCGGATGTAAAAAATGTAAACCGGACTACCGGTAGTCCGGTTTTCTTTTTTTTGCAAAAATGTAAACCGGACCATTTGGAGTATCACTCCGTTTCCTTTCATCAACACTTTTCTTCTCATAAATTTACCTTTCGCGAAAAGTGATAAACGTAATCAAAGACGAATAATGAAATCATCTATAGCATCAACAATGAACATGAAGCATGACATCGAACAGCCTCCGATGAAGACTACTCCCAAGGTCGTTTCGGCAAAGCCAGCTCTCACCAAGGAGGAAGAAGAAGACGCTGCTCGCAAGGCACTCGTCCGTAACCGCGCTCGGGTCTCCGTACTGCGATACATGCTGGGATTCCCAAGACCTCCGTGACTTTCTTCCTCTTTATCATGTGCTTTGTGCTCCCATCTCCCGTCCCAACGAGTCCATTCAGCAACCGATGAAGGATCTCACCATGCTTGTGCAACATGAAGCGGCTCGTGCCAATGAGTCTTACTTTGAGCAATACGCGACCGAGATTACCAACATGACCAAGACGGCTGTTGCGGTGAAACTGCAATTGCATTCGGAACGCGCCTACAATCAGGATTTGGTCGATAAAGCCAAGGTCTTGGAGCAAAAGACATGGGAGCAACTCAAGAGCAGTCGTCGGTTGTTGCAGGAAGTGTGGCTCCTTCAGAATAGTACGACAGCGTTCGTCCGAAACGACACTTGCACGGCAGCTGAATTGAAAGACTTGACACGACGTGTCTACGGAAACCAGGAAGACGCGTTCAATGTGCGAGAAGCTGTGTTGAAAGCATTGGAGCAATTTGTTCAGACAAGTCGCGCAACACTTCGCCATGTCTCGGATTACTCGCAAGAGCGTTCGCAGTACGACTACGATTACTTTATCGGTCTCAAGATGATGCCCGCCCTGAATTTGATTCAATCGATCAATGCACCGGAACTGGATTTCTCGGTCGCTCAAGTGAACCTTTGCTCAAACTAGAGGTTTTGATTCAAGATTTGTTGGGACCCTTCAATGAGTTCTATGTTCGCTTGGACATATACAAGGCCCACATCACCGGTCTGTCCCTCTCGGTGACCAACTTTCATTTGTATGCACTCGATTTGTATGCGCGCCTTCAGATGAGTGCGGATTGGGTCAAGGACTTTCTGCCAAATGGTACACCTTTGCCTCAGTTTCTCGATTTGAGAGGGTTGCCCTTGCCCGGTTCCTTCTTACCGGATATGGATTTGCCAGCCTTTACGACCCCACTTCCCAACATTACCGCTGTCAAACTTGATTTCAGCAACAGGGTTTTGATCATTGTGGCAGACTTTTGGCCGAACTGGCCCGCAAGGCATCGGAAGAGACACAAGAAGCGATCCAGGCTGCGTTGGAAGCGCTAAAGATTTACTCACATTGGAGGACTATCATCCTCCGCAATATCAAAGCTTGCGATCCGGTGGTGGGGATATTGATGATGAAAACGCCAACTTGGAAAAGAGTGGACAAGATGTGATCGAGCAATCCAGAAAGGCTTTACTGGGAATATTTGCTTCGCTTGAATATGAACGAGACAAAGTACCCCGCCCTGACCTGTCCCTTGACGATGGTTTCGAAAACGAAGACTTTGACGATGACGAGGAGTCGCTATTTCGATGGATGGCGGTTGAGTTCCCGACAATATCGCTTCCCTTCTGGCTTGGTTGTTCGGTTTCCTCGTCAGCTGGAAGCTGTTAGTGGATGCAATCATCCAATTCATCCGATTTTGGCGCTTGCAAAAAATGGGAAGACTGCGCTATTCCCAAGCTACCTGATATCAACCTTGCCAGTACTCCAAGCCCGTCCCCTGACGAAGAAAAGAAATCATCTTCCATGTCCCAGAACGGACGCGCTCTCGCTGAGAACTGCTCAATTGGCACGTGGATATTCCTGTTACTTGGGCTACTTTTCTTGGTTGCTTTGGCCATTTACGTCCCCACTGTCAAATCACAGTGCATCGACTCTATGGAAGGGACATTCATGGCCCGCAGATTCTTGGGACCCAACTACGTCAACGAAGCCAACCGAAAGGGATCGGCCCGTGCTGGTGTCTTGAGAGCAAACATTCGCAAGGAAAAGAGAAAGCTGTGTGAATACATCTACGACAATGGAAAGCGATACGAAAAGATGCTTTACGAAGCTCACAAGGCTGCTGTCGAGGCCCACACAGCACTCCTCGTGGACGCGCAGTATGAGCGACAACTGATGTTGCAATGTGTCGACGTCTCGCTTCTTGATGAGCACATGTCATCGGCATGCTGTGGACTAGAGGACATTACGACTTTGATTACAAGACGGAGCAAAGCAACCAAATCTGCTCGGTCGATCAACCAAAAGTGATTGCCCCATAAATGCTCAGAGTGTCCCGCCGCTCCTTTCCGAACGCTGAGCGAATACCTATCGCATCCCATCTTCGGACAATTCAATGCAAATCAGTGGATTTTGGCGGAAACCAATGTCGACTACTGCGACGTGCTTGATAACCAGGGAAGCTGGAGCTTGACGCGATCGACGAAGAGCTTATCCTGGATCTCTCCATCGAGGCTTTCTGCAAAACCGAAGTCTGGTTCATTCAAGTGTTGGTAGGAGGAGCCGTGCTGATAGTGTTTGCATTAATCATGCACTTGAAGTGCGACCTATTCTTTGACGGCACCAAACGCGTTTACTGGCGACAGCTTACAGCTGAAAGCACTGTCAAGTGCTACGCCGACGTGAGAGAAGATGGTAGCTTCTCTGTTAAAGTCAATATGGAAGAGCGAGCGGAACGAATCCGCACGGCATTGAAATCCTATGAATTTATTGGCAAATGTAAACTGCGACTGGCTGCCTTTCTGCTCGTGTTTGAGATCATACTTGCATGTGTGCTGAAACATCTCTTAAGAAAGTGGTTTGGTGAATACGTCTAAAGCTCAAGGCGATAATCACCGCAACTCTTTCGAAAAAATAATGTTATATATACTATAAACAGAAAAACTGTGAACATTCAGAGCGCCTTTAGAGTTTCGACGTGAGTATATCTGCAGACGAGGCTTGTTTTCCATCCTATGATCGCTTGGGTATTTTGGTTTTGCGGTTGTGTTCTTGCGAATCCTTCGATTGCTCCTTTTCCTTGACATCAGGCCAGCTCTTTGTTGAGCAATTAAAGGATGATTAAGCGCCTCACTTGGTGTTATTCTCTCACTCGGTTCGTAGGCTAGCATCTTGTGAACCAGATCAACAAAAAGCGCATAGTTCTCTGGCGAATCATGAGTTTCGGTGGCAGAGCTTTCTCCTTCCTTCGGGGACATGACTCGACTATTTTGCTAAGCGATGCCTTAGGGTCTGCACTTGGCACAGTCATGTCTATTGGCTGATCCAATTGCTGACCCGCTCCCTGGTTCTGGGACAGTGCCGATACTAATTCCTTCACCGATGGCGGCTTTGTTTGCCTCACCTTCCAAATAGTTTTCCCAGAAAGCGAATCCTCCGCTTCAAAGAATTGCTGACTACGATTGCCACTAGCTCGATCCAGCATCTCAGAGGAATCATGCCGAGAGTCGTTGCAATCTTTTGCATTTGATCAAACTGATCGGAACCACGAAACAAAGCATCGCCAGTGTGCATTTCAAAAGAATGCAACCAAGACTCCACATATCAATTGCGACACTGTGCGGCAATCCAAGCATTACTTCCGGTGATCGATAAAATCGGGTCTGAAAGTAGGAGTGCATAGTACTTGTTTTCGACCGGCAAGAGGCGCCAAAATCAATCACTTTTACACGAATCGTCTTTGGCTTGCTCACAACGATGTTTTCCGGCTTGAGATCGCCGTGAATAACATCAATATCTTTCTCGCTAGAAAAGACAAGGTTCGAAGCAACTGCTTGGCTATTTTCCGGACATTTTTTAGAGAAACACCGCGATATTTGGTCTTGAAGAGCATTTCACGCAAGTCTAAGCATAACCCTTCAAAGACAAGACATATGTGATTTTGTGCATGAAATGGGTCAAGAAGCGCACTGTCGAATAATAGGATGGAAAAGTTAACATGGTGATTTGCAAAGAGGTGTTGGATGCTTGAAAAATACATACCGACATTGTATTTATCGTGAGGATCTTTTCCGAAAGAAAGGTGAGAATTTCTATTTCAGCTTGGGCGGCCTTTACGCGATGCTGCTCTTTGGACTTGATAAATTTAATGGCTACTTCCTTCTTTGCCTTGTCATCCTCAGCACGAAAGACTTCGCCGAAACCGCCTTCTCCTAATCTTTTGTATTGTATATCGTCCGTCCAGTATATCTCCCGGTGTTACAGCGCAGATCTGCTTTTCAGCTCGTTTTGCATCTTGCTCTGCATAGTAGTTGGTATTGATTCGATTGTATGTTTTAATAAGCCCGAAAGAAAGGTTTACAACTGGTCGATCCGCGGGCAATCGCCCATTTTAATAGATGGCAAGGAAAATTTAGCTTGCATTGGTTACAACAGTTTTTTTCAGTCTCTTTTTCTTTGGCTTCTTTCAATTATTTTTCTTTTACTCATGTTATTTGGCTTCTTTCGTTTTGATAATAATCATCATCAGCGCTGCTGACCTTCTTGGGCGCAGCGACGAGAATGATCCCGTGCTGGAGACATTCTTGGAGACTGTCGTCGAGGGAAAGTCACTTCACTTTGGTGCTACAGTCAGGGCCGCCGGTACTGTACATAGAAAAGATGTCGTTGCACGCATAACAAAGTGGCATTAAACTATAATCGCACCGGTGCTTGCAACAGCTCCGTGCGAAGCACTGCACTCTGCTATCGTCGTCGTCGAGTGGAGCAAAAAAGCAACACCACAAAGTGCAACAAGCAAATCGACCGTTTCCATCTATCAAAATATTATTATAGCTCTCAACAACTCCTTTGTTTCTTGTATAAACCTAATAATTAATCAGATATTGATCAATGGGACAGTCGAATTCTACGGCGAACTCAGTAGATCAGGCCAATTTGGCTTCCGGAGTGTCCTTGGACCCCGAGCTCGAAGGTGCGTCTCTCCTAAAACAAATCTTCTGCGGCTTGATGGTAGCAATTCATGTATTGTACAACTTACAAGGCATCTTTTGACAGAGGCAATTGTTCGTGACTTTTCAAACCAAACATTACAGGAGGAATGGGACAAATTTCGTCGTGAAGTGATCATTCGTCGCAATGAGAGACTGGAGAAACGCAACGCCGCCCTACAGGAAGCCCAGCAACGTCATCAAGCGGATCACGCCGCGCTGCAGCAACGACTGGCAGGTATCAATGAGCGAAGAGATCAATTGCTGGCAACCTTTGCCGATGAGTCTGTTTCGATTCAGTATGACATTCAGCGGCTCGAAGAAAAGTACTTGGGTGTGCCGGAGGAGACCCCTCCTGTTGATTTTGTTTGGGTGAACGTGCCCATTGGATTGATTGCTCCAAAAGTATGGAACGGATATTCGTCCTTGTTCGGATTATTTGGCGGCTCTAGAGAGATGTGTGAATCGAACAATCACTGAATCAATTTAATAAGCAGGTAGGAAGGTTTAAAGCGGTTGAAAGGATGATAATAAAATACTCCGTAATAATGACGTCGCAGCACGGATAGTAGGTATTCACTATCGCTATTACTATCATCGAGAAAACCCCTACACACTTATCTCCGTTCCTTGCCTCGAGATCGAACGTTACCTCGTCTTCGCGGGCCACCTGCATCGTCGTTTCCGCGTTGTGGAGCTTCCTCGCCCGGTTCTAGCTGCGACCGAGCACGTTTGTTGTTCGAGTTGTCCTGTTCCGAAGGCGATGAAGGCCTACTACGTTTCGCGCCGCTAATATTTCTGCCAGAGTCACCTCCAGTAGTACGCGGTCGGCGGCTGTCGGCGCCTCGTTCCTCTTCGCGTCGAACAGCACCAACCGGGGCGTCGCGGCGTGCAAGAGACGAGTAGTTCCCCGGCGCCGCGGGGAAGCGACCGTCACTACGTCCGCTCGAAGGCCCATTATTTTGCGTCGGTGGGGTCCACGACCTCTCCATTCGTCAGGATTGCCACGTCTGTTTTCTTCGCGACCGGGTCCGCTATCGTACGTTCGAGGAGCCGCACGACGATCACCCGGACGTGTGCGCCACTCACCAATCTCCTCACTTATCTTTTCGGATTCGCGCTTCATCTCTTCCATCTGTTCCTCCGCTTTCTTTTGTCGAGCTGCTGCATCTGCCTGTTCCTTCTCTTGGCGAGCCTGAACGGTTGCCGCATCTTCTTCTTTCCATACGCCTTCATCGCGGGCTTTCACAAGTTGCATGCTGTACGCTTGTGCGGCCGCACGAATATCGGCGAGTGTGTTGTTTTCACTTTGCAGTGGCTCGAGCGCTGTCAGCAGCTTGTTGCCCGTTTTCGGTCGGGTCGGGTATACGTCAATCATACGTGACAGAATAATGAGACAGCAGCGCTTGTGCATATATTCTTTCGATTGCAAAGCGCCGATACTCGTAGCGCCGATGGATGCGTGCCATTTGTTGTAGAATTTCTCAAAAACGTCCGGAGAAACCTCTCTGCTGCGAGAGATATCATCCGGTTGACCTTCCACTTGGCTATCACCTTCGAGATCTTCCTCCGAAGAGAATATAGAGTCGTTCGCAGGAACGAATGAGCCCGGTTTCCCACTACTTCACTGGCAAATGCATTGTCATCATATCGCCAATGGCTAAGTAGCTTCCAAGTATCACGCAAAAGATAGATACGTTCGCAGCCTCGCCTTCTGTCAAACCAAACAAAGAGCGCGAGAACGCAACTATGGCGCAATCAAAGAAACTCAGAGTGCTAAACCCAGGAGTGTCAATCTCGTGCAAGAGCTGTATGAATCGGGCGCAGTACATAGCATCATCAGGACCCTGCATGCACCTAGGATAGATGCATCGTGTAAAGAAGGTTGTCATCGATTCCTGGGAAATATTGGCTGATGAGAAATACGCGTCTTTTCGATCTGTCATTTCCTTACGGACCGATTCAACGTGACTTGCTTGAGCCACCATGTCTTCCGAGAGATCGGCGCTTGCGTTCTTTACACGTTCCAGTTCAGCCGCGTCATTACCCGCAGGGTTTTGGCATTAGAGAGCCGTTCTACCTCCTTGTCTAGCCGAGAAATCTCCGCAGAGTAGACGTCTTCTGGACAATGCAAATCGTATAATGAATGCGAGTAGAAAGTCTCGAACAGCTCCGATGACATGTGTGACCATGTTTCTTGCGGTAGCATTTCTTCAACAGATTTGCGGCTATTCTCAGATGCTACAAACGGCGCGATCGCTTCCTTCATGGAACCGTGTTTCCCGCCTAGCATTCGCTCGGCAGCTTGCATCAAGGGTCGGCAAAGCATCCAGGCTGTTGCAATGTCCATCATATAGGTATTGTGCAACTCAGTCAATGAGGGTAACGACTGTGCATACTGCTTGATGGCTGCGTCTTTGTTTTCAGTGGGATTCGTCAGAAAGTCCAAAAGAATCGCTATCGTAACCTGACACGTATCATATAAGTTTCCCACCAACTTGACAGGCTTCGGTCTATCACTTTCACCAAAAACGATCTGGTTCCGCACCTGAGCTAGCAGAACAAGCAGAATAACACCCATATCCTGTTCCTGCAAAATATTCCTGACCTGCTGCGACGACCGCGCATTAAACGCCCCACTGACATGAACTCCAAATGACATGGTTTCACGCTTCAGTAGCGTGGAACCAGCTCTACCTTCAACTTGAGTCACTGAGAGACTTGCGGCAGGAGCATAATCAGCAAAAGACCAACCGCCCGATGTTTTCAAAAGTGTCCTCAGCACACCTAACTCCATTACGTGTCCCTCTTTCAATCTATGCATGAGATAACCAAAATTCCTCGGCATTCAATTGCTGGAAAACGCTTGTAGAATTCTCCGGTAAACGACTCCAGAGATTGCAGCCATTGCGATACATTGACACCATCTTCTTTCAGTCGGCTCCTGTTGACATCCATTTCTCCTCCTGAACTCCCAGAAAGCCTACTCAAGATGCAGAAACCCAATACATCAAGAGAAAGCGGGGCAACGTACAGTAATGCATCTACCATGACACCCACCAGATTGTCGTAGGACTCGATTTGATTCAGTATAGTTGTGAAGACAACTAGCGGTTGGCCGTAGCAGACTTGGGCAATCGATCGACTGATATCACGGTAGGTATCTTTGGATAGTCGCTTCAGAGAGTATCGAGCTGACTTTCCTGCCTCCAGTTCACCACGGATAAGCCAAAGCGGCTTTGACTTGTGTTCTCGCAACGCCGCTTTTCCAATCCTTTTCCTCTCCAAGCTGCGTACAATGTATACCTACGTCGATAAGGAAGTTCTTGAAACACTCCCCATAAATCGTGCGAGATTGATGGATTCGAGGAAACAAACTCAAGCTGGGCAGCAAGAAAGTCTGCAGAAACCGATCCAGCATCCTACTATCATACTCATTCTTGTTTTCTCGAAGAGAGTGCCAAGACACGGCAGAGTTGACTGTACAAGATGGGGTCATATTGAATGCAGCCCGATTCCGACATGAGCAACAAGGGCCGCATGACGTGACCGAGCACATCTTCAACCGTAGGAATAGAACCACTTTCAGATGCATGCGCGGGGTTCCAAGGAGGCAAGATGCGTTTCGAAGAGTCTGTCAACCAGTCTTGAGTTCGCAGTACTGCACATGCAGGTACACCCAGAACCTTTGGGAATAGAGTAAACAGCTTGGACCACTGTTCATCGTCTAGTAACGACCAACTTTGCTCGTTATCGAGCACATACGGAAGCCACTGTATCGAAAGCTCATTTGCTAGAGGAGAAAGATCCACCGTCGCGCTGACTTGTTTCTTTTCTTCGGCAGATCCACCGGACAAACTCACGCGTCCCAATGCCCGGATATCCTCCAAGACTTGCTTGTATTTCGTTTCATACAATTCCTCGAGAGCTTTGTCTTGCTCTGCGCCCCATAGATACGACCACATTTGCTCCAGAGGGAGAATAATAGCTGCACCAGCACGCTTCCGCGTCAACCACGACATGCATTTTAAAATCGCTGGTCGCTGCGATGCGTTAGCCTCTTGCATCTGAAAATGCAAAAGCGGAGCAATCTTATCCGTCGGAGCAGCATCCTGTAACAATAGCAATAGACCTTGTTTTCGTTCATCGGCAATTTCGTCTTGTGCAAACGATAACGACAAGACATGCAAGACAATATCCAAACACCGATTGGGATCCAAATGAAAGGTAGCCATGATGTCTCGGCTTTGCTCGACATTCGGCGATGCTGCAATCAACGCGATATACTTGGCGTATCCTTCCGATTCTTCTGCCAGCAAATTGAATTTCTGTTGCTTGTAATACGTCGAAGTATTGAAGAAACGAATCTTTTTCAGAAAGGAATCCGTGTTGGTTGCCGGATTCGTGAGTTTCAACACGCCCGCTTGATCCAATAGGGAAGGATCCAGTGTTGTCAACAAGTAAGGTCGCGCTATTTTCCCAAACGCCGCAGATTCTGCTAAAAGCTGGACGCACGAGACCAAGAGCGATGACGGAGGAGTGTCTCCTCCTCCGGCAAGAGTCGACAGCAACCAAATGGCATCGGCAATTGACGTGACGAATTGGACGGCCCGCTCCTCGTTTGCGCTTTCAGCCAGTACATTCAGAGAATAACGCATCCATGCTACAATATCCTCTTCTGAAGAATCGCTCTGAAGACACGACAAGACAGTTGCATTCAATTGATCGCGATCGTCACAGAGCTCCAGCAATTCGGAGGTCGTTGGGAGTGCGGTACTTTTCATTTCTCGTTGTGAAAACGCAATCTAGAGCATTAAAAGACTATTCGTTCCGTTTATTATTTGGTTTGCAAGTCGGAGTGCTGTCTTCCTCCTGCAGCCAAAAATAATATAATAACAATCGCAGCCGGCCATGGTGGCATGCATCGGATCTCGTAGGCTTTGATAAAAAACCGGACGGAATACGGACGGCGAGTACATATAGCATTAGGGTTAAAGATAGGAATAGACGTCTCGTGTTTCACGTTTTGCCGGGTTTCAATTCGTGTTCAATCAATCCATCGTCGAAGGAAGTCGGAAATTTGCGACAAAGTTCCTTCTGAATTGAGCGAATGATTCACCATGATTCATGTCCAATTTTGCCATTCCTATTGCCGTCTTCGGAATTCGGCTTCTGCCTTGAAGTCAGTAGTTAGTCTATGGATGACGTTCGCGGCGATCGATCCAGATGAAAGGAGAAATAAATCGCTCAGTGAAGTGAACAACCTAGGCTCTTAAGACTAGAGAGAGAGACTTTCTTACGTAGCTACGAAGGCAACGAACAATCCACGACACGACACACACGATGGAAGCTTCTTCGTTGTTGTCCGCTGTCCCGCTTTTTTTCAATTTTCGTTTTTTTTGTCCGTCCACGCGAAAGAACTTTGAAATTGGTCATCCGTTGAACGTTGACGAATGTCGCTGACAGTATCATTCAATGAGTTCTGAGTACGGCAGTTTGAACGCACACACGATCGAACCTTATTCTTCAGAACACTGCAAATGCAAAAGTATAATACTACAAAGTACATGCATTCGAAAGGGAACGTTGAAGTTGCTGGTGTTCGGTTTCTTTTCAGCTCTTGCATCGAATTCAATCTTGTCTTTTACTTTATTGGATATACTCACATGGACAAGGCCATTCAAGCTTTTCCACGTTCTCCACACGTTGCACGTTGGTCGAGTACTTCACGACTACTGACTGCGGACACTGGATGATGAGTGAATAAAAACAATCGATGTGAAAAACGTCAAACAAAACCATTCCAAACATCGTCGTTGCTTTCCTCAAATCAATAAAGTTTGCAACAACTCTGCTCAATCATTTGTCTGATCGAAAGCATTCGTTAAGTGTTGTTTGATTATCGAGAAGAGAGCTTTTACATCGTCCTCTAATTTCAATCTTGTACTCCGTATTTGTGAATCAATCATCATGATGAAACGACCGAATGAAGGAGACAACAATAGTAAGTAGTAATGAGACTATCATGATGCGAATGAAGAGGAGGTTTGCCTCTTTATTGCACGGGAATATGTGATTTTATTCTCCCAATCTACCCCTACTCAATTCGCCTTTGCAGATCGCGTTCAGAAAGCCATTCGAAGCGACAATAGGCTCTCTGCAACCGACACGGAACTCAATGGAAAGATTATTGCCAGTCGCTTTGAACCCGTGACCGATCGACCTCGATGTCACAAGAAATGCGAGAATTCGTCGCAAGAAACGTTCCCGAAAAGCTGGCGCAGATATTGCGGGACGGTAACGTCCAAGATGCCACTTGGTGGAATGCCGAAGGAACGGTTTTCGCCATGATGCCCAAGCAATTTACCGAAAAGTGCTCGATACAGTGTTTCAAGGTACCCGATTGGCCTCCTTCCAGAGAAAAATGAAGAGGTGGGGTTTTGAAAGGTACGTTTTTTAAACAACGTTGTGTACAGAAAAGAAGCGGCAATTCATGAACTGTTATTCACCGTTGATTATCATCTTCTTTTCTCCTTCTTCACCGCAGATGCTTTGACACGTCCTTTCCCCGAGGAGCCTTTGTTTACCATCACCCTTACTTTCAAAGAGATCGCTCCGAGCTGATGAAGAAAATGTCGGCTGGAATGAGTAAAAATTATGCGCGAGAAGGAGAGACACGTGCGAGTGCGTCAAGTAATAGTCGAGCAACACCCAATTGTCCTTCGAGTATTATCCGTACTCCACAAGTGTCAGTACAAGTCGTTCCATCGCGTTCCGTTGCTCCTATTGCTCAGCAGCAGCTGCTGCTGCCGCAACAGCAATTGCTAACGCAACCACAGCAGCAGCTACTCGCAGCGAATCGACTTCACGGTGCTACAACGCGTCCGACCGTCCGAGATTTGTGCGTGCAAACGCTTCGTGATCCTCGCACCATGTCGTCAACAGGTCCTTTCTACTCACCGTATTTGAGCACAACCGGTAGTGCGTTTTCTCGACCATTGGGACCACCATTGACCCCACCCCTGTTGTACCGAATACCGATATCGACCTGAGTAGCATGTCCATTCTTCGACTGTTGCAATTACGAGAGTTGTTGTCCAGAGCACGGGGTCCGAGGTAGCGTAAATTAATACATAGATATTTCACTAGAAAAGCTAGTCTAGAGAGAGAGACTCTTGACCTAGGAAACGAATTCGTAGATGTGCGTGTTGGTGGTTTGTGGCGGTGAAATTGTCGCATCGCATTCGTCGACAACGTTGACGAAGAGAGACGAACACGTGCTTAGCTGTCGCACCAGTTGTTTCGACGGATGAATGAATATTTTGATTGTGAACACCGCTCATCGCTGTATTATTTGATGCTGTTGTTGATGTTGATGTAATTTACAAGCGAGCCCTCATTTATTGTAGAACGAAAGAGAAGAAACAAACAATCAAAGAGACAGATGAACTTTCAGCGGAAGCGGCATATTGTTATCAGTACGACTTCCAATTTGCTCATGATTCTTGTATGTGCTCATTCTTTCTCGCGAGCTACCTCTTTTGGAAATCTTACGACGGCATCCGTGTTGCAAAAGTCTTTGAGCGTCACATTTCGCAATATACTGACAGTATAATGCGCGGCGATTCGCTATCGTTCGAAGGTTCAGTTTCCCAAAATCTGCAGTTTATACATCGCACCGAACCCGTCTCGTCGACGCAAGATGAGATGCGCCAAATTTTAAAAGACAAGAATGAACTCGATTGCGTTGCTTTGGTCGCCACCACACAAACCGCTGGCCGAGGAACACAGGGAGAGCCTGGAAGGCAGCTTCGGGAAACTTGTATTTGACCATCGCTCTTCCCATGTCGCAAATACCGGTCCCAATGACCTTGTTGCCGCTGCAAGTCGGAGTTGTAGTAGCGCAGCGAGTTCATGCCATGTTATCCGCTTGTTCTACAGAGAATAGTTCCAAAGTATCTGTCAAATGGCCGAATGATGTGTTGGTAAACGATGCCAAAGTCTCGGGATGTTTGATTGAAAACTATTCCAACGAACGACACTTGACTTGGTTTCTGGTGGGCATTGGCGTCAATGTCGCGCAAGCGCCTCCCTTGCAAGGTCTTCCCGGGCAGCACAAACGAGCGGCGACTTGTATTCGCGACTGGTGCGATTCAGAAAAGCTCGAGTGGCTCTCTTCGATTTCGTCGGTATTGGGACTTGACATTGCCAATGCGCTCGCCGATTGGGTGACCGAAGGGAATAATGAAAACAAGGATGGGCAATCCATCGTACAGGAATGGAGAAAATGGGCCGAATTTGGAAAGTCGTACGAGCTAAGGGGTAGTGTAGTCGACGAAGAACAAGGAGGCTATGAAGGAGAAACGGTAGTGACAGTGGATATAGAGCCCGACGGGCAGCTTCGCGTCCGTGATCAAAACGCCAGGAGCGGTTGCTCGTTGCCGATTACCTTGTGTGAAGCGCTCGATGAGATCTCCAGGCTTGCTGAAGCTGTTTAATATCGAAAAAAGCTAATGTAAGTAGAAGCTATTTATTTATTTCTGTATTGGGTAAAATTTGGCCCTTAGGGGCCTCTGCGACTCAATTGTCGCTGATAGAGTTCGAGCAATGTTGCATCTTCATTCAGAGGTCCTAATCTTTGAAGAGACAGGAGGTGAGAACTCGGCAGTAAGCCCGCTAGATCCACTTGTTGAGCCGCTAGTAACCGACGAGACTCTTCTCCTGTATGTTGTTGCTGGAGTTGTTGCGCGTGCATTATGAGCTCTTCAGGATTTCTATTTCCAGGAAAGCACCTGGAAACGCAGCCGCAAGTGCAGCCCGTTGAAGCATGTTGTCTTCTGCCAGACGTTGTTCTTGCAGTATCGCCAACAGGCTTTGTGAGTTTGCTTCCATAGGCGCAGGTCCCAGATTTCCTGCTAGTAAGCGCAGTACAGAGTCACTGGGAATGTCCATGGGAAGTGCACCGGAGAATGGAGAAGTGCCATTTGAAGCCATTAGTTGCCCCAACAGCGATTTTCTCGCTTGATCCAGCAATAAGGAATCCGTGCTAAACGACGCTGTTTCGGGAAGCATCGCTCCTTGCCGAACAAACTGCTGAGCTGCCCTTGTCGAAAGGGATTCTGCACTACCTTGGCTGTCACCATGCTGCAGCAATTGATGAGCTACGGCAGCATGTGACGGCGATTTAATCTCAGTCTCAGCGCTCATATTGATACACGGAGACGCAACTTGGTCCTTGGCTGCCTCAGACGTTGAATCATCAACTGTATTGTCGGAAGAGGTTACCTTGCTCGATGAAGCCATTTTCTCTTTGAGTAGTTTCTTCTTCATCTTTTTATTCGAAATCTCTCTTTTTTTGTTCGAGATAAGGTTCTGAACCAGTTCGGGTTTGTCTTGACGAAACAAGTCATGGCGGTAGACAATGGCTTCCGGCGGAAAGGAATCGTTTAAGCACCTGGAAAAGCTCCACCTACTGAGCTTTCTCTGCAGACTTTCCAAAAGAGTTCCATGGAATTCCTTCTTCAAGACCGTTTGAATGAAAGGCCGGGAATCAGTCCGAAACTTTTCCCATCGTCAGACCATCGAATGGCATCTTCATATTTTCCTGAGTTGATGATGGCCAAAAGTCGCTCAGGGAAACTGTTGCCATCGGGTGAGGAAACCGGATTCGTAGCACCTATCATGTTATCCTCGCCTTCGCTCATGCCTAGCTTCAACGATTGCGGAAGCTCGCTGCCTCCATTGGATCTCTTATGAGCGAGGTTGCTAGTATCAGCTACCCTAGCTTCTTTCGGCCCGGCTCTTCTACTCTGTAGCGTTTCTTGTCGCTGAAGGTTTCATCTTTGATCTCTGGCATACAACATAGTCGTTAGATATCAAACTTTTACAAGGGAGGAAACTAACGCTGAGGTGTTCACCTTCATCTTTGCCTCGCTTACAACTTGGCCTCTGGACTGCCCCGGCTGAACTTGACTGCCCATCATTGCTTCTCTGTGTTGCGCTTGTTTCCCAGACGATGTGGAGGGTAGAATGAGCTGGGCGACAAGCATTCGGCAAACTCGACGAGGTGCGAAAGTTGGTATCTCACACTTCCGAAAGATCGTCAATTGTTTTCTTTTTTCGTCGTCATGACAAAATCACAAACTTCGAAAGCTGCATAGCGACAATCGTGTGTTTTCAGTTGACGAAAGACGAAACACGCGGCATTCTGCATTCGCTGCATGCAGTTTTCGGGTTTTACAGTACGGATAGGGCGTCTAAAGTCTGAAATGTTCACACTACTGGGTCATAATTCATAACTTCAAAGAAACCATATCGAAAGTGAGCTGCGGAGTGCGCAGTCTGGTTTCTGGGACTCTGTAGTGTATGGACAGTGGATAAGAATAAGAATGAACAATGCCCGCTATCAAATTTTGGCTTCCAAAGCCCAAACGCCTGAGTACGTACTACAAACCACAGTCGCAACTCGCAACTCGCAACCGTCGTCGCTACTCTCTACTAAACAAAAGAAGTCATCGTTCAATCGTCATCCATCCGCATTCTCTTCCTTTACCTTATCATTATCATCAATTCGCGGTTCTTGGTTGAAGGAAGCCGACGAATGAAATAAGAAAATAAATAATCAACATTGCGTCATGCGTCAGCGGTCATTCTGACGGAGTTTCTAGTCTCTATAGTATATCTTATATAATTATTTTATCTTGTTTACTACACAAATATGAATGTCGAATCAGACATTTTTTGGGTCTCAAGTGTATCGACCATCGACCAAGTTGTCAACTGGCGTGTCTAAGATTGGTGGCAGAATTCGAAAACTGAAGACAAAGGACATTGCAAGCGCAAAGCGGGCTTTCCAGAGCCATTCTGAGATTTGCAAGTCTATAGTCTCAGCCTTCCGTCAGCGCCCCGATGGCATGGGCAGCACAGAACCGCGCAGTCGCATACTGCCAATCAAATAAACTTGTACGACTCAAGCTAGCTCTAGTAGCTTAGTAGTTGCTTGCTAGCTTTTACGAAGAACGACGAGTAAAGACTGAATTCGATGCACAATGGAGGGACTCTGTCTCTAGAGACTCTACTAGAGAACTTGACTGCGGTCTACGATGTGAAAGAAATTCATAACATTCATAGGACGATTTCCTCTTTACGTTGCGCATGTCCATATGATTTCTAAGTCAAAACTTTATCCTGTCTAAACTATAACATTAAGGCATTAATAATTAATAATTGATGCCCAATTACCAGTTGCCTACGCTATTCTTTAGAAAGACGGAAGGCTGGACGCAAGGAACATTACAACGGCTTGTTATTTATTACGTTTCCCTCCATTCGCTTATTCACCTTTGATAGTGACTGAAGATGACATACGACTGAATCGAATCAACCGGTATTGAGCCACTCTCTTGATGAGCGTTCGAATACCGGACACCAGCATGAAGCAAACGCGATCCTTCGCGAAAAGAAAAAAGCTTCTCGTCGGCAGACCCGTTGCACCGCAGCTTGTTCATTTATAAAAGGAATATAAAAGATATATTATTATTGAATCGTCCATGCTGTGATTGCTGTATTTACTTCACAATCACTAAACAAACAATGTGGAATCAGATACGCTTAAAGACGCGAAAGGCTGATATTCTTTCTCGCCGGCTTTATACTCGCAGTCTCGCTGCAACATTCGCTTCGCGAAATCACGATGAAAGCAACTCGTCGAACTTGGCTTGGCTCGGCGTAGCTGCTGCGTGTTCTGCTGCCATCTTTACTATGAGTGAACAAGAAACGCTTCTGTGCGACAATAGCAAGAGTGACAAACAACAAAAAGACAACGTCACAGTCTCACAAGTTGCCAAAGAAGACCTCGAGGAACTCGATTCGTCGATTGATTTTGACAGCTTGCCTGTCTATACGTCCGAGCAAGTCGCTCAAAACAACGGCGATGGCGACGGAGGACGAATATGGATGTCGTACGGAGGCATTGTGTACGATGTGACGGAATTCATTGCCAATCATCCCGGAGGAAGTGAAAAAATCATGACGGCCGCTGGATCGGCGATTGAACCGTTTTGGTATTTGTACCGGCAGCACTATGCATCCGACTTGCCGATGCGTTTGATGGAGCATCTGGTGATTGGGAAATTGGATGAGAACGATCAAGAGTTGATTGATGAGCAAGTGGCAGAACTGGAAAAGGAGGATCCGTATGCTCGTGAGCCAAGACGTCATGCGGATCTTCGCATCCACTCGGATACTCCAATGAATGCCGAAACACCCGCCAAATGGTTAAATGAACATTATTTCACACCCAATGCTCTCTTTTATATACGCCATCATCACCCGGTGCCGATTTTGACTGAGAAGGAGCTCCATGACTTTCGCTTGAAGATTAATATGAGCGAGTACAATGTGGATTCCAAGCCGCTGGCACTGTCACTCGATGAATTAAAGGCCATGCCTTCGATGACTATCACCGCAACGCTGCAATGCAGTGGGAATCGTCGGAGTGGATACAACGAATACCAGCGTACCTCGGGAACATCTTGGGGACAAGGAGCAGTGTCGACAGCGACGTTCAAGGGGTTCGGCTGTCCGACATTTTGGATCGAGCTGGCCTCGGAAATCCGATCGAAGCCGAAAACATGGAATCAAACACGTAGTCTTGGAGAGCTTGGATGGAATGATGGCAAGTATTGGCATCGAAAAGGCCTGTAATCCATTTGGTGACGTTATTGTTGCATACGAGATGAACGGAGAGCCCTTGCCTCGTGACCACGGTTTCCCACTGCGAGTGATCGTCCCGGGTTATGCGGCTGTGCGCAATGTCAAGTGGGTCACCAATATTTCAGTGTCACGAGAAGAAGCACAAGGTCCCTGGCAAAGAGGTTTGAACTACAAGACTTTGCCACCAGGTGTTACGGATGCTGGAAAAATCAATCTAGACCAGATGCCCAGCATGACCGAGGTCTCTGTGTTTTCGGGTATAACATCACTAGGACCGTTGAGAATTCCCAAAGATGTGAAAGAGGGTGACGCAGTTCACTGCAAGGTCAAGGGATGGTCGTGGGCTGGCGGTGGACGCAACATTGTGCGAGTGGACGTGACCGGCGACGGTGGCGAAACGTGGGCAACAGCAGAGCTTTTGGAGGGATCCCAACAACCCTTTGGTCGAGCATGGGCGTGGACGTTTTGGGAGTGCAAAGATGTTCCTGCGGTTGTGGTGAAAGATAAGGAAACGGGAAAACTAAAGGCTCAGATAGCGAGCAAGGCCGTTGATTTGGCGTTCAATGTCCAACCTGAATCTTGTAAGCATACGTGGAATGTCAGAGGATTAGGAAATAACAGCTGGTATCGTGTTGACATCCCAATTGAGTCGCGCAAGAATCGATACTCGAATCAATAACAAAAAACTATTCTGTAGAGGGCCAGTCGTTTGGTTCATTAGCTTGAACATTTATTTTAGCGCCGTGTCTGCGAGTAGATTATAGAAGTTGTGCTCGTAGTAAAATCCATTCATGAATCTATGACTGGGACGTGGCGTCGTCCTCCGTAGCATTAGTTGTCTCCGCCTCGTCGCCTGGCACAGTATCTTCGACCCAGTCTTCGTTGCTAAGTGTGGCCGATAAGTCAGCGATGGCACTTTCAAAGTCTTCCGACGTGACTACACATTCCTCCATCAGAGACATACCCCTGGATTCGAAGAAAAATCTTCTACCGACCGTTCCAGCGCATGACTTGCCGCCGCCCTTGTGATGCCCGTCAAAGCCGCCCCCGAAAATCCATCGCACCGTTCTGCGAGTCTCAGGAGCAACTCTTCGTAGGTTGGCAACTCCTCCACACAAGATTGTCTTATTCGCGAAGCAGCAGATTCGGCTGGTGCGTCTCGGACTAAAAGGCGTCCTGCCTGGTGCATATGCCATGTGTGAACTCGCAAAATACTGACCCGTTGTTCCGTGGTTCGAGGAGGTGGCACTTCGATTTGAACTTCAAATCGTCCTGGACGCAGCAATGCTGGTTCAATCAAGCTCCGTCGGTTCGTTAAACCAATCACCAAAGTCGGAACACTCAGTGGGTCTATTCCATCCATTTTCGCAAGCATCTGATTTACCACACTGTCGCGAGCGACTCCTGCATCACCCTGGCTGCTCGCTTTTCCACCAGTGCCTCCTCTTGCTCTTGCAATCGCATCAAACTCATCCAGAACTGATCGATAGAACTATAGTTGAGGTTCGAATGTCGCTGAAAAAAGATAAACTGTACTTACCAATAATATGGAGCGCAGCTTTTGAAATTGCTTCTCCATTGTCCGCTTCCCTATCCGAAACGTGTCATATATGGGCGGAGGATTATCGAAAATGTCTCGGAGATTCTTTTCGCTCGATCCCACAAACTTGTCCATGATTTCCGGACCCGATACTACCGAAATTGGTCTTGAGAGAGAATATGATGAGCACAGTGAAGAATCGTTTTCAAAGCATAAAGCGACACAAACCATAATAAACGTACCGAAGAGGAGACAGAATACGACCCAACGTTCTCGCCACCAGAGTCTTGCCACATCCCGGTCGACCATACAACAATAAACCACGCACCGGATGAATCCCCAGCTCACGAAGTAGACCAGGCGGAGCCGCCAACGGCGTCCATATGCGTCGTTTGATTTGTGACAAGACATCGTCCAAACCACCAATGGTGGCCGAGCAAAGTTCGGCGTTCCACGCACGAGCAATTTGACTCGACACTTTGATCGAGGCTTGTTCGTACGTCTCGAAATCTGAAACTGTTGATGAGGATGATGGTTCTGAGGAAGCTGTGTTCATGTGTTTCTGCAGAGTGACCTTGTCTTGCACCGATTGTTCCAGACGGGGATCCATCTGTCCCAACAGTATAGTATCTGGTTTGTTCGGTTCACTATTTGCGCGACTACTCAATGCCGAGCGGACGCCTTCCTTCTGGTTCGCCTGCTGAAACGATTTCTCCCACGCTTGACGTTCTTGCGCTTGCTGTCGTCTCTGCTGTGAATTGTCCGGCAATCGCAATCCTGCTCGCTGCAACAATCGCTGTGCCTGTTCCACCAATTCATCCTCATGTGCCTGTACTTGGATCTGTTCCAATATATTGTACGCGCGTTGTTTGGTAGCCGGGTTGCCTGTCATGATATACTTGTCCAAACAGGATGTTAAATTGTCGTACAGTCCTTGAATGTACACGCGATTCTTGTCGGGCAGCGTCGTTTCCTGATGATTCCCCGTCATTGAAATTGCGTCGAAAGTCGTTTGTTGTTGTTGAGAAGAAGAAGAAAGGAAGCAGTGCCGTGAAACGACAAGCACATTACTCCAAGCCAAAGGAAGGTGCGCCCCGGCAAGGAGCGTCTTTTCCGAATGGTGGTTGTGTTCATCATCTCAGTTGTCTGCGCGCGTCCTTTTTTAGCAAATGGAAGCGATGTTGCGAGCTTTTGAAACAAAAGAAAGAAATATAGAATCGGATCCTCTGAATTTGAATCTGCAATGAAAGACAAACACGAAAAACGCCATTAGCGTTGTTGCAACACAGTTTGAACGCGGTCTTCTGTTGTGTGATGGAAATTGCGCGGGTCTGAAGAAGAAAAAGGCATGAGGTGCGCCGAACTATCGAACGTCGTTCAGGTATCTAGAATGCATGATGCAGTACGTGATACTTTGTCACGAGTCTTTCATTCGTGACCCATCGACCCGCATCAAACCTCAACCCCAATACATGTGCATCATCAAAACTCAAAGCGGTTCTGCCACACTTTTTTATTCGACCGACCAAGCAGCCAAAGTTCAAAAGTCATAAGCCGTCCGTTTGAGGATTCACGAATAGACAATCTTACTCAGTCAGATAGATTAAGCCCCTCGTTGACACTTAAGGACTTATGGCATATGGTAACAAAAGCCTGTGACCTGTGACGCCGAGCGTGGCGAGACGTGCCTGTCGCGACTGTTTATTCACCTGCCCCAGTGGCCTACTAGTCGACGGTCAACGGTCGTGGAGGAAGAAGCATCCGATTTGCTTACATTCCATCTCATACTCATGTTTCCACTGATTCATATTTTGTTCGAGCAGGTTCGCGTGGACTAAAGGGTCATTCCCAGTTCCATAAATGTCCCTAGAATCCCTATAATGTGTGTACTATGTACCAAAGACCACGTGCGACGCTCATGTCAGTGGTCCGTTGTATCACTGCGTCGTGTTTCTGTACATACATGCGCGCGCGACATTGTTCCGTCCATGTTGGTGCAAATGCGAGAGGCGAGAGAGACAAAAAAAAAAGACCCTTTCCCAAGTTATTGGATTGATTTCTCGTTTTCACGAAAACAACAACAACAACATCATTGACAAGAATGAATACCGACTCTTCGTTGGATCAATCGCTTGCTATTCATCAAGACGACGAAGAAAAGACAACGATGCGATGGGAAACGGTCCGCAAGCGCGGAATTGATAGCACTGCGGGCGGCGGTAAGTGTTGCGAAACGTCATGAGATAGTCAAGGATGCATGCAACTCGTTTTGCTGATACTTTTCGTACAACCCAGCCGTCAAAAATGCCAAGCGAACCAAGCAGACAGATGAAGCAAACGTCAAACAGTCGGTCAAATTGCCGCCAGCAAGTTCAAAACGTTCCCGGAACGGTTGATGGAGATTCTCGAAAAGCCCAATCTCCAAGAAGCCATCTACTGGCTCGAGGATGGGAGCGCCTTTGCGCTGTTGCCTTATCCATTTGCCGCAAAGGTGTTGAATGTTTACTTTCAAGGCGCCAAACTAGAGTCGTTTACTCGCAAGCTTAATCGTATCGTATGTATGGTGTTTTTTTGTAAAATATAAAGTCAATCCTTGAGATTTGGGGGTCTCACAATTTCCCTCTTTCTTACAGGCTGGGGATTCAAACGCATGTTTGATGATGAGTACGATCCGGAAGCGTACGTATATCAGCATCCCATGTTTCAAAGAAGTCGACCGGAGCTGCTCCAAAACTTGACGGGGTCGAATAGCAAGAAAAAAGGAAGCACCAGTGAAGCAACAGCAACAGCAAAGCCAGTTCAACCCGTGCCCAGTACACCACGTAGCTTCCAACCAAATAATGTACCGACCATGCAACGACCATTCCTCATGAACAACAACAACACCAATGGAAACGAATACAACGCATTGTCTCAATCTCTGTCACCCCAACTGTCCTTTGTGGTGGTACCCAATACGAATAATAATAACATGCAAAGACCCAACAACAATATCAATACCACGAATCTCATGTCGGTCAATCCACTCCTACACCACCAACAGTTCCTCGAACAGCAACGCCTGCGGCAGCAGCAGGTTCTCTTTGCTCAACTACAGGCCGCGCGAGGGGAACAACTCATGTCGGTGCAGGAATTACAGTTTCTGCAAGCACAAAATGCCAATCGCGTTCGGCTGTTGCAGCAATTGCAACCGCCTTCGCCGGCACCGGCTCCTACCAGTATGTAGGCAGAGATGAGCAGATTTTGGTTTTCGCAAAAAAAACAATCAAAATCATTACACTCGTACATCATAAATAGTATACAAACAAATATATCCCCTCTTGTACTATTCGTTTCAACCATCCGTCTTGATCACGTGCAGCCTCGCATTGGCATATTCCAACGCTCGATTGATCTCTTCTTCTTCCTTGTGCACCGGACTGATGGGACACAAACTATAAATGATCATTTGCAACACAATCTGACCAAACAGTCCAATGACACCCAAGAGGGAGAGAAGCTTCGGTTCCATTACATATTGATGCAATGTGACGAACCAAAGCAGCATGCCGACTCGCGCCAATTGTGCGATGGCAATGACAACTGGCGAGTACGATTCCTTCCATGCTTTCATTAGATTCTCGGAACCACTGTGCGCCAAAATCAAAACATCCTGACAAAACCACACGACGGCCATGCTGCCCGAAAAGAAAATGGCAATCCTTTGTTGACGATCTTCCGTATCAAAGCGCAGCGCACTGCTGGAAGAACCAGCCAATTCACGCTGAAACAGCATGGTGAGCAAATTGCGGCTGCCATGTTCATAAGCAGAGGTCGTATTGTCATGCCCCGCAGTAGTATCATTGTACCCACTGTCATGTCCATGTTGTTGCTCTTCGTACACAAATTCGTACAAGAGCATTTTAAAGGACGCCCCCAACACAATCAACGACGCCGAATAAAACATCATGGTTGTCGTATGCAGAATGGCACCATAGATACTCCGCCGCAACGCATGATGATCCGGATCGTGCGGTTGTGAAATGAAATGCAAATACTCGACCATGATAATGGAAAGAACCCCGCAAAGAACGTGGAATAGTATCCCGAATTGTGAATGGGTTCCACAATGAGCAACGAGAGTACCGTTTCTCCCAGCATGAGCATCGTCCATTCTCCGTAGCGATGAATGGCATATTCCACATTGATCGGAACTACCGATCGCTTGTGATCCCATTGCAACAAATCCAGCGCCATTTGCCGCATGGCATGAAACAGAATCATCCACAGAGAAGACGCGAGCAGTAGATAGATGGCCACATGATCGGTGGTGGGACTGTCTTTCGTGTACTCCTCTTTGCTGCCTTGTTCTGCCAATTGGCGCCGTCGATGCTCCGTTGTGCTATTGCTATTGTCGTTTGTATCATAATCACCATCCATAGAATCACCACCATTCCTATAATATTCACGCCCCGAATAAATCACCGCCGCCAGCACCAACACAAAGGGAACACCGACAATTTGCAGTGTCGTCACCGATGTATCAAAGGCGGCGGGTTCGAGTCCTACTTTTGGAATGATTGGAGATTTGTGTTGTTGTTGTTGTTGTTGTTTCAGGATGGCTCGTAACATTCGTTTCTTCCGGTGCATTGTCGTCGTCTCCCAAAGAAGGATGATTCTCCTTTTCACCCTCTTTCTCATCCTTCCATTTGATTTGATTCTCGGGCAAATACAATTGACAATACATGATTTCGAAACAGGAAATCAAATTCAAAAAGAGACAAACAGCAATCGACAAGGAGAACAAGAACATGTCGCGTGATGCTTGTGGCCGCATCATGGCAGGCCGAATGTGCAAGACGGCACACGCCAGTGCCAGAAAGCGCAACGTAGCATGAACAGTTTCGTACAATGTAAAGTCGAGTAATGAAACCGGCCATCCCGCAACAAATGCAACATCCACAAGGACTGAATCGAAAAGAAACAACTTAACAGGTACAGCAATCCTTCCAGAGTCGGATCTTCTCGTAACAGCTGCCCGAGATTGTACGCGGCGGCGACGTAGAACAAATCGAGAAAAATATCCCCAATTCTTGTGGGGATGGTGTTGAAGTTCGCCCCAGCGATGCCGCTGTCGGGGTGCTCGATAGAGTGGAATGAGTGGCAAGTGTTCGGGCAAACGAAACGACGACGTGAGGTGTTTCAAAGATCGTTGCGTGGGCGGTTGCATCGTTGTCGGTGTGTACTCTTCATCCTTTGTGTTCACATGCGTGTCCTGTTGCATTTTCGGAAAATGAAAATAGAGAACAAAAGTAATGCGAATGAACCTCTCTTTTTTTTTATAATATCGAACCAGAAAAAACACAAATGCACGCACTCCTCCGACGGACGTACAGACGGGCGCGAAACGAACGATACGCAAACGCGCACGCCGGCGCGCGGGGCGGGAGCGTTTCGCGCCCGTCTGTACGTCCGTCGGAGGGTGCGCGCATTTGTGTTTTTTTCTGGTTGCATTGCATTGCATGATTGTTGCGGCGGAGCTGTTGTATCGAATACATTTCTTATCCATATCATATCATAGAATACATCAATCCTAATAGTATGACAACCATCGACACTACTACGAATAATACAACAGTCGTGTGGAAACACATTGGCTTGCACGGCCATTCCATGGGCACTTTGACGTCACCAACGAACGCTTGACGTGGAAAGGTGCCTTGACGGGAGGCACCGCGGACGACAAAGACAATTATGCGGGCACCATGGTGCGGAGTATTCCTGCCAAACAAATTGCAGCAGCACAGTGGACTGTGTTTGGACGAAGTGGGCATTTGCGGATTCAAACCAAGTCGTTCAATGGGGATGGTAATACTACTACTAGTAATACTACCAGCAGCAATAGTCATGTGGCCCACGAACTCCGATTCGACGGATTCCCCGCCAATGATGTCGATGTTTTGAAAGATGCCTTGCAAGAACAATACGGCATTGCTTTGCAAATGCACAACATGTCGGCGGCCGGCACACAGTACGGTTTGACATCAGTCAAGAGCAAGCATCTATTGGTCTTTCGCCATTGTGTGCTCGATGAAATGAATGAAGAAGGACAAGAGTTTGAACCGCGGGCACAAGAGGAAATGATGTCATTGAATTTGGCCGAAGTCAGTCAGTGTGTATTGCCCGGAAACAACCGGAATGAAATTGAAGTGCAGTTTCCCGAATCGGATGCGGTGGAAGCGGGGACCGATCAGTTGGGTGCGTTAAGAAATGTGTTATGTGGATTGCTTGTTGGGTATTCTATATTATTTGTACTTGTGTGTGTGTGTGTCTATCTCATATTTTACAAACACTCTCTCTCTCTCTCTTCTCACACCACACTCTCTCTACAGTCTCGATTCGCTTTTACATTCCCCGATTTGGAGGCCGATCCGTCCGACAAGACGGCTCCCACGGCCGCGGAATTGCTGCAAGCCAAAATCATGGCCACGGCCAATGTGCGCAAGACGACGGGAGATGTCATTTGTACGTTTGATCCATCCAAGGGCACCTTTCTCACACCAAGAGGGCGTTATGGGATTGAATTGTACGATCGATTCCTCCGTCTCAGAGGACAAAAGTACGATTACAAAATCAAGTACGATGATATCAATCGTCTGTTCTTGTTGCCGAAACCCGATGAAGTGCACATGGCCTTTGTCATTGCGTTGGACAAGCCCATTCGACAGGGACAACAGCGGTACCAGTATTTGGTATTGCAGGCGCCCAAAGAGCCGGATGAAGTGACGATTGAATTGGACGAAGAAACGTTGGAACGCGAGTACAAGGAGAATTGCAGCCCGTGATGCGGGGTATGCTCTCTAATTTGATTGCCAAGACATTCAAAGTCATTTCGGGCAAAAAGTGTTCATTCCAGGCAAGTTTGCCAATTCGAACGAACAGGCATGTGTCAAATGCGCGGTGCGTGCCAATGAGGATTGTTGTATCCGTTGGAGAAGCAGTTTGTGTTTATTCACAAACCGCCGATTATCATTCGGTTCAATGAAATTGAAAGTGTCGAATTTCAGCGATACGCCGGTGGTCAGGGCAGTACGCGCAACTTTGATTTGTGTGTCAATTTGAAAGATCCCGATCAAAGTGCCAAGGAGTACATTTTCTCCGGTATTGATCGATCGGATTACGCGGGTTTGTACAACTTTTGAATGGTAAGCAAATTCCCATTAAGAACTTGCAAGGAAGTGGGTTTATGGAAGAAGAGGAAGTCAAGACGGCTCGAAAGCCTGTTTACAATGAAGACGAAATCTTTGGACCGGGTGGTGGTGGTGTGATGAAGAAGCGTCGGAAGATGAAGATTATGACGAAGATGCGGCAGCCGCGGACGAAGCTCCCGGCTCCAGTGACGATGATGATGACAGTGATGAGCTGGATGATGACGAAATGGGATCCGAAGTGGATGAAGAATTGGATTCCGATTTGGAAGAACACCGCAAGTCCGGCGCGGCTCCGAAAAAGAAGAAACCAGCCGCCGCCAAGCGCAGTCGCAATGACGACAGTGATGATGAAAAAACCCATAAAGGGCAAAAAGGCGAAAAGGATCCGAACAAGCCAAAGGGAGCTCTGTCGTCGTACATGTTCTATGTGGCAAAGAATCGAGACAAACTCAAGGCTGAACAACCGGACTTGTCGTTTGGAGATTTGGTAAGTTTGCAATGTGTTTGTGCTTTTGAAATTCTACTCGTATTCCATTAGAACCCTTCTCAATTTTGAAATTGCTCCACGTTCTACACGCACAGGGCAAGGAGCTTGGTGTACGATGGAAGGCAATGAGCGCGGCCGACAAGATTCCATATGAAGAAATGGCTACGAAGACAAGGCCCGCTACCAGGCCGCCATGAAAGACTACACACCGCCGCCTAGCACGGGAAAGCCACCAAGAAGAAAAAGGACCCCAATGCACCCAAGCGTAGCAAGACCAGCTTTAATTTCTTCGCCGACGAGCAGCGCGCCAAACTCAAAAGGAAAATTCTTCCATGACATTTGGTGAAACGGCAAAGAAAATTGGAGAAATGTTCCGTGCACTGTCGGCCAGCGAAAAGAAAAAGTACGAGGAAATGGCCCAAAAGGACAAGGAACGCGTCAAGAAAGAAATGGCAAATTACAAGTCTGTTTTGGAAAAAGGCAACGACGATGGAAGTAATGATGATGCGGAAAGTAGTGACGACAGTGATGGTGTCAATGATGCGGGAGGAGATCACGATGATAGCGAAGATGACGATGATGATAGTGATGACAGTGAATAGGCCTGCTACATCAATATAATAAAAAGCACATAGTTTGCAAAACAGTGCGTGTTCGTTTGTCTATTATGGTCGACTCGAAACTCGACGTGATTACGAGCACCCATTGAACGCTTACGAAGAGGATTCACCATCCATGTTGTAAACAACAATATGATCATTGGTCAACGATCCGAGATACAATTCATTTTTATGAACCGTCACACCCGAAATCATTTGAACGTGCGACGCTGTCGGATCTTGAATGTAATCGATCGACCCCGTTTCCATGTGGACGCGAACGACACCGGTATAAGACGGAACCACGCGCGGCGCCATGGAACGCGGCAAATGCCACAGCAGATTTCGGACCCACTGTTCGAAAGGTTGCGGCAATTTCATCAAAAACCGATGAATCGGAGCAAAGGAATTGACAATGGCGCCAAAGCAACACGTGCTAGTTTTATTCAAGACAGCACAATCGACATTATCGACATACCCCGTCATTTGATCGGCGTCGACCAAAATCTTGGGTTGCAAATACTCGGAGGGTTTGAATAGATCAGTATTCGTTGTTGCTTTGGACAATTCGTACTGCAACAATCGAGTCCCAAACGTTTCCGCCACGACCAACCATTCTTCGTTGACAGGATCGACTGCAATTCCATTGGCAAAATGAATCTGATCGGCCAAGACTCGCACTTGTTTTGTCTTGATGTTGTATTCACACACGCGCCCCGTGGCTGTACCTCTTATCAAATCCAATTTACTCGCATACAAGGTATCCCATACCCAATGTCCGTGTTTGTAGATACGATCGGGAGCAATGTCACTGGAATCTGTGAAATAGACATTGCCTGTCTTGGGTCCGACCGCCACGGCATTGACGTAGAACAACGGCGACTCGTACGTAGTCGTTCCATCTTTCATCCAAACCGTGACTGTATTGGCCACCAATTCGACATGACTCTTGGGATTGTCAAAATTCCGTAACCGCGTCAATCCCAAGGCCGCATCGGTAATGTACAGTGTATTCTTTTCGTGCGGAGTAAATCGTCCTCCCAAAGGTCGTCCTATTCCCAAATCCTTCCAAACTTTGGTTTCCACCACTTGATGATCTGTATTCGCTGAAGTTTTCTTATTCTTGTTATTCATTAGCAACTCGACTAGTGTTCCGTGTTCGGTCAAGACCAACAATTGATTCTTTCGTCCAATGACGACAGTCTCGGACCCCGGCACTACGGCATTCTGAAAATACAATTTGCGCACATTTTGTTGTTGCAACGATCGATTGTTGTAATCAATGACAGCCGATTGAAATGTATGATCTCGTACAGCAATAAACTGCTTGCGAAAGAACCACAACAACAACAAACAAGCGAGCAAAGGACGCGACACTGCATTGCGTCGTGCACGATGCCGTTGAAGTCGTTCGAACAGTCGAGCGTCCTTTGTATTACTTTTGTTCAATGCAAAATTCTGGGCACGTTTGCGGCGATTGCGGAATGTCATGATAGCGTGTATTATTGGTCAATAATACTAATAATAGACGAAAAAGGACTTCAATGAAGCAATGCAATGCAATGCAATGAAGGAATGGAATGGAAGCAATGCGAAGAATGAAAATGTCGTCTTTCTTATTTTTGTTGGTTTGTGTGAGGAAATCGACCGCTGTTTGACCACCGCGCGATCGCGCGCACAGGCGTCTGTGCGCTGACAGTCTGGTTGTGCTGGTGGTTTTCCGTTTTCGACAACCAAACGCCAGCATGTTGCGCTGGATTATCATTCCATTCAACAAAGTGTCTTTTTTCTTTTATTTATTTATTCTTATACTATTATTGATCACACTTTTTTATGATTATGTTTCAATCAATTGTTCTTTCGCTCTTTTATCCCGACAGCCATCACTCGCAGCAACGACAACGCTGCGTTGGAAGCACTCGGCGACACAAACCAAACGTCTGTTCAATCAACATCCGGCTCGCTTGCGGTTGTTGAAGAAATCAAGTAATAATTATAATGCAGAAGAAACTACAGCAGTCACACGTGAACTGCAATATCCTCCTACCGTGCATGTACCAAAATTCTTGCCCAATGGATGGTCGGCGCCGCCTTCTGCTGATACTGTATTGCCGACGTATCCCTTTTCCGTGTCACGGACACGCAACAAACCGCAGGATGCGATTGGTTTCTTGCCCGTCTATACCAAACATCGGTACGTGAAACATGTTGTTGTAGAATACTACGGTAGTCATGAAATAGGATGCCTCACATACTCACAACAACACTCGATTATCCAACAGCAAAGACGGCACCAAGGTCACGACCCGCATCAAACAAGTTTCCGGCGATCGACAAGTCTTTTGCAGGAATTGCAGGCTTTGACCAATTCGGGTATTCGGGTGAGAACGGGTGGGACGATTGAAGTGAATGGGAATTATGCGCGTCCGATTCGGCAGTGGTTGGCGGGGTTGGGGTTCTAATTGAAATGAAATGAGTAATGAGAATAAATATAGGCAGTCTTGCAGAATAATTCATTCGAATCATTATTATTAGCAAGAAATGAAATGAAAGAATGTTATCTACTAGGATACGTTCGAGAGAGACTGCCGCTCTAGCATCCTCGCTCTCGTCGTTCCACGGGACCGTCTGTTCGCCGACCGACACGGCTTTTGTGAGAAGAATAATGAATCAAAAGCAAACAACAACAACAACAACAACAGGCGATAGAAGCGAATTCGATATAAATCAAAAGGTTGTATTATTCGTGTCGTTGATCTCTACACACTTGAAAAGCAATCCAAACAATAGTAATAATATGAAGTCTCGAAACGAGAGCAGCCGCAAGCGAAACAAACGAAAAGGGACGCTTCTAGCTCTCGTGTTGGGATTGTTGTATACTTGCAATGAAATCATCCCAACACGAGCGTTCGTTCCCATTCGTCCTCCTTTATCCCTTCATCATCGAAGAATACTCGACAACGAAGCCCGCAGCACACCATTCGTACTTCTTTCTACAAATAATAGTACAGCTGAAGATCCAGGTGCTTTGGAACGATATCGAAAACGACAATTGCGAAGGCGGCGTCAAGGCAAATCACAACAACAGCAACAAAGACAAAGACGAATCACCAAAATCGAACAGAACATTTCAGTCTCGGAACAAATCGAGGTCGCTGATGACGAACAGAGAAATGGATCATCGTGGCAACGGACGATTCGCTCACCTGCACCGTATGCGATGCAGCATGAGGATGACGATGAGGAGGAGCTCTTTCCACATCAGCAACAAGAGGAAGAACAAAGTTCACTCATATCACAGCATTCTGAAAACAACAGCGGGAGCGGTTCATCCTCCGGTCCACCCATTGTCAACAGGACGCCTCCATACGATCTTCCACGATTAATAACACAGCAATCGAATCAACCGCCGTCCTCCTTGTTTCATACGACTCGTCGTCCACTCAAACAGCAACAAAGTCGCTGGCGACGTGTTGTTCAAACCACCAGAAACATTGTCAATGTACCACAGGCTTTGAAACAAAAGCACGAGGACGCTTCATCGGACGGTGAAGCGCATTCGAGTGCGATGGACGACTCGTTTCGAGGAAGAGGAAGAAGATGTCCCTTCGATACGAGACGTGGAATACGAATATGTGCGTCACCATGATGATGATGCTCCGATGGATGTACAAGTCATTCCGCTTGTCGACAAGCCGCAATCGAACCAAGTACAAAGGATACGAATGGAGGACCATCAGCAACAACAAGGAAAACAGGAAACACTCGAACAGGCTTATTACTCTATGAACGACCCCGTAACGAGAATGATTCTTCCTCCTTCACAACAGCAGCCACCAGCAAAACGTCGTCGTCGTAGACCCAATCTATCGGAACTGAAAAGTGCTTCTCGGTCGCCCAAAGATCGTCGTATTTACAATCCTTACAAAGAAACTAGTCCAGAAAACATGGATTCTGTGGATCGGATTGGCAAGTTTCTAGCCGATACGGTGGATCAACTCTTTTGGGGCAATATGATGATTCTAGAAACAATGAAGAGACGTCGCGTCCACTCAAACAAGAGCAACAACCACAGCAGCAGCGAACGCGAAGACAAAGACGGCAGCCAGCATCATCGACAGAAGAATATACCACATCGCGACACTATTCGCAGCGACAACAGCATTGGAAAGATCGGTTGGAAGAACGATTTGATTTTTTCATGGGGATACATAAAGATGGAGATGCGTACAATCGGTGGTTTCAAGAAGAAAACGAGGGTGCGTCGCCCGCGAGTGATTCCTCGCCCCGAAAGCGTTCGGTGAACAAGGATAAACCATTTTGGGAAGAAGAAGGTAGTCTAATAGCACTACTGTTGGGTCGAACCAAAGATGGTAAACGAGTATTGTCGTGGGAAAAGCATTGACACCACGAGGAGGAGACGGCTCTTTGGTAACCATTTTCGCACCGTCGCACAAACGGTTTTGGTGTTGGCGAGTTATGCGTTTCGATGGGCAACGGTCCGAGGAGCACTTCCGCAGCCCGTTGTTGTATTGGGTGTGTCTGCAGCGGGCCTTTGTGTGCGACAACATCGTGTCCGGGCCATGGTGTTGGCATTGATCTTATTCCGGACTGTGGGCGAGCTAGTTCATGGTGGTCTCTATGGTCAAGATGGATGGGAAGATGACAATGACGAAGAGGAGACAAAAGCGTAAAGCGGCGGTGTGAATGTTTGCTACATTACTCCTTGACTAATATGTTGGATGCTTCTCGTTTCGCTGCCACAACCGCATCAACAAAACTCGCTGCGGCGTTATTCATAAAGGACCAATTGTGCAAAATGGCAACCAGCCGAGCGGCCTGTGACGTTATGAAAATTCAGCAAAGCAGTGTAAGAATCAAGAGTACAGAATCAGTACAGAGAAGAAATCAACATCGAACTTACCATCCAACATGACCTCCTCGTTTGGTCAACAATAGAAATAAATGACCCGATCCTGTTCGGGTGAGGTTCGAGGATGTTTCCAACCATGATTCGAGGCAATCGTTTTCCACGTAATCAAAGGATCGTCCAGGGCATGCAAGACACAAAAGGAATGGATATATTGTGAACGCGCCTAGAAGGAGCAATCGCGTCACTGTCGAATTCCTCAAAGGGAATATCCCCAGAGCACTCATTTCACTGTAGTAATGCTGTATCAACGCAATAAATAGTTTAGCAATAAGCCAGCCATATTCATTGCATGTTTTCCTCTCCCAACGTACCATTAAATCCCGAAACCCATTGTACACGACAACAGCCGTCTTATCAATGCCCGCAATATTCGTAGCCCGCATCAATGCCTTCATTTGCGTCTTCGACAGCCGACTCCGTACCCGTTCACCCCATTTTCCCACCACAAATGTATCCTCAATTCCACCGCCACAATGGGTTGCCACAATCGATGCGCCCGATTCGGTGTCGCCTCGACTCGCATATCCAATCCGCCCGAAATGGCCACGGCCGCGTCCAAAGCACATTCCGTACCCGAGCGTGCAACATAGTTGCTCAATATAATACCTCCCATACTGTACCCGACCCCGCCAGTACTTGTTGCGGCCCCAATGCTCTCCGCAACACACGCGCAGCTTCTTGCACATCCGTCCATCGCGCTCCATGAAAGACATTCCATCCTCGGACCGGCAAATCCATCAAACCCCGGGCAATCATGACCACGACCGTCGAACCGTCCGCCAAGCGTCGTCCCGCCATTTCTCGAACGTACGGTTCTTGCGATCCGCCATTCAAGCCATGCAATATCAAATACACGGGATTGGTCGTATCATGACCGTGCGGAGGAAACGCAATGTCGAGTGCAATGACTTCTCCGTCGTCGTCGGGTAATGGCAACCACAGCCGATGCCATGTTACGACAGGAGCACGATTCATCAAAAGGGCAACCCCGTACGAGCGTCCCCTGTGGGCATCCAAGGTGTGGCAGGCACATAGGTTCGATTCGCAGGAGGCCAATGTTGCACAATGCGTGTTGCATGTGATTGTGTGGTATCGTAATACAGTCCTTCTTCGAATTGCACAGAGTTGGAACCAGGAAATGACAAGAAGAATGAAAAAGCTGCGACACAGCAAATCAATAGAATGTTCACTTTTGTTCTGGGACTAATGGACGTCCGCCACGCCAGTAGCGCAGCCGCCACAAACAATGAAGCGCCGTAGTGGATGCCAAACTCCAACACATACAATTCATCTTTCCAAAGAACCGCGGCCGATGTCAGGGTCACCAATGAGATCCTGTTGTGATTTCTACTGTAACGAAGAGTATTTTGCATGAGTTCTCGTTGCAACAGCCACAAAAATCCTGCAGGCGCCACAAAAAAGGCCAACAGCCGCCACCACAATTCCGCCATGGCCCAGAAGTGAAGGCACAACTTGTGCGACAATAGTCACAAGAACATCGTGCCACGTCTCCAAATGATCTTGACTTTGCAGTGGACCTTGTCGGGAATGTCGTTTAAATAATAGTCCGAATAGTTGGACGCGTAATCATGACAAAACGGATGCACCGTCGGCAATGCGAGTGCCTCGAGAAAGGCTCTCGAGGATTCGGAGAATGATGATGTTACTGATACATCCCAAGGCATTTGGGACGCACAATACTCTTCGATCGACCACATTCTGACTTGCTGGTTTGTATGTTTGTATTCGTGCTATTTTAATGATTTATATTGTCTTCTGTTGCTTCTCTATCTATATAAAGTCGTCGAGATGCAAATGAACGAAGGAGATCGCGAGACGACGGGTTTTGCAACGAAAAAATAATAAGAATCCTCCTCAAAAAAAGATAAGGTTGGAGGGAGGAAAAGACGTTCTACAATTCGAGGTCGCACTGGCAATGAATATGCGTACAAAAGTCTACCGTGTCTGTTTGCGCGGCAAATAAATGGACTGGCCCGGCTCGCACAAAATGAGCATTCTATGTATGGATGAGGAAAAGATTGATCTCACACCATGCATTACAAAGAATGCAATATCACTCTCTCTTAGGAGTTTTGAAATGAAAGAAACATGAAAACAGAAAATAGCCTTCTTCCCGAAGCGATCAGGAGCAGTAATCCTGCCGTGACAGCTGAACAAACCGAAACAGCAGCAGCAGCATGGTCACCTGACGTTACGACAATTCGCTCTTCGCGATTCGTCTCAGTCCAACGCAATGCCGAGTAGTGCAGCTGCTTGAATACTGCTGATACTACGGAAGAGAGCGCAATCAAAAAGGAAGAAGAAATCACTGTCGATGCAGTAACGACTCAGACGAAGAATGAAAAGGACACTGTACCGAAGGAAACAATCAAGGCAATGGCGAAAAAGGTGAAGAAAAAAGAAGACAAGGAAGAATAAGAGGACGAGGAGGAAGATCCAGCGACACTACTCCGGTAATCGAGTCCTTGGACGATTTAAAGACTCCAGGATCGACCTGTACAGGCGGTGTTGCTTCGATTCTTCCTCTTGCACCGGGTTTGACGGTCCAGGGAGTCGGTGTTGTGCCCTTGCCCGTGACGGAAAGCACCGCTGACCGCTTTGAAAGCAGTCGCTGCATAAGCGCCGCATGGAAACGGTTTACAAACGATTGCCAACACGACCGTTCGCAACACACTGCAAATCAATGCGGATCAAGTGTCCTTGGAGCACCCGGCCTGGAAGGAAAGTCTGCAATGTCGTACACGAAGCCGTCACTGCATTGGGAGTCTCTCCCAGCCTAGTGCAAACACATTTGTACAAGTCCTGACCCGTCTCCTCGTCCTAAAGAGGCTAAAGCGGCGTTCACAGAGGCGGTGTTCAGCAAAGTTGCGTGGCTGACTATGTTGCCATGATCGTGAGGGGCGATGGGGAATCGATTTGGAAAAATAAAAGACACGTGGACTTGTTAATCAAGCGTGGAAAACCTTGTCATTTCCAATCGCTACACGATTGGTTGCCCAAAGCTCCTCTGGCTACACTTTCCAAAGTGCAATCCTCTCGCCAGCAGTGACCGTCTGCTCCTCCTAACGAATAGTCGCGTCGGGTTGCTGACCATGACTGATCTAAAGAGCGCAAACAAAAGTTGAAACAAGCGGTTCGTGGTGGAAAGCCGTCGTTTTCTTGGAGCATGCCTGCTGCAAACACAGGAACTTCCTACATCAACGCGCGTTTTTGCACAGCGATCGACAGGGCCCCACCGAAATCATCGTTGGTGGAGGAATTAACAACGCTGGCGATGAATGGCTAGAGCAGGGGTTCGAATCATACTATGGCACCTTTATCACAGTAGACAAGTCTGCTCCAGTTCTTGCTCGAGAGGATATAGTGCGAAATGGTAGCACAAGGAAGTGGGCACCGAGCGGCCGTTGTTGTCACAAAACGCAAGCTTACCACAATGCCAAGGTATCGCATCAATCGAAGCAGATGTAAAGGCTTTGTAGGAGGTTAGAGAGGAGCTCCGTCGACATGGCGTTGAAAGCGATGAACGAATGACTTAAACGCCCCGACGGACGATGGATGTTGTTGTCGTCATTGGAGTGCGCTCATTGACCAAATATGAAAGAAAAACTAAGTTAAATAAAATATCTACGTGGTGTTATCGATGAATGGATACAGTGTCGAGATAGAGAACATTGAATCTGCAACCAAAAGAGCTCCGTGAGGACAAATGGCCAACCTTGACCGCTAAACTTATCCATACGGAGATTGCAACAACCCCTGCAGGAAAAGTTATTTTCGATTAAAATGATTCATCAATCAATCAGTTCTCCAAACAATGAAAATCTCTATTTGCAGGCGCAGAAGATGCCAAAGCATTTGTCCGACGTGGGCGGCTCATTTAAGGGAGGGACGCTGGGTGTTTTACTGGGCGTTCCACTGGGCAATGCCGGAGACGCTACAAAGGGTGATAAGCTACTAGGAGATATGCTTGGAACGTCAAGCGATGAAGCGAGCGGCGCAGCCACAGCCAATGCAAGGACAAGGATGGTTGGAATCTTCATATTTCAGTGGTAACAGCGTATAATCGAAATTTTGAGACAATCGACGATCGACGTGGATGTTGTTGGAGTTGTTTTGAAGGAGAGAGAAAGAGAGAATGAGTGAGTGAGGAGGGAGAAAAAAAAGTGTACTTTGTGTGCCACGTCGAGTGGGTACTGTTCAATGTTGCGGTACAGGTTGGAAAGTAGAAACTATCGGGCAAGAAGTTCTATAGACGCCCCATTATTTCTGACGAACGTGGGACGCTTTCATCATAATTTCAAAATTCCGCTTGAAACGGCGGTAGTTTTCAAAGATATCAAGAATCGAGAGACCAGGACAGGTGTATACTTTTCGGTTTAGAGTCCGTAGACATCAGACAAGAACATCTGGCTTCTGGCTGAATTCCGGCTCCCGGCTCACGACCTCGACCTCCGACCAGGGTCCCACTTTCTGAGTAGGGTACCGGTAGGGGAATCAATCAGTAGGGTACCTGGTACTGGTACCATACTGGTACAGCTGTTTTTTACTAGTCACTCTCCTAGTAGGCTACGTAGAAAATGTACCACATGGTACAAAACGTACGTCTCATTTTATCGTAGGATCTAGAGCCCTTTCATCTAAAATAAGAATATAAATTAGTTATCTCATTTTTACTTGTATTTTTTTAAACACAATACATCCTAACAATAATAGAAACATTATTCGACTTAATTCAGCATTGAAACTCGTCAACATCCGAAGTTATTTCATAAGATACATTGGCGTCGTCGGTCACGAACCAGTCACGCATTGAGAATCCAACGACAGAACCAAATTGTCGTTCGACAACATCTCATTTTTTCTTCGATCTGATTGCCTTTGTTGTCCTTATTAAATCGTTTTTGTCATTATTTCGATGATATAAAAACATATACTTGAATGAAATATATTATATATTATGTAAGTTACATTTTTATTCTGATTCTGTGTTCATTTCGATGTTTTTCGCCCTCGGATTCACTGACCGAAGACGACGAAGAGTCGTCCGATGGTAATCCGAAGGCATCATCTTCGCCGTTTACAACCGATTGCGAAGAATCGTCAACAAATATCGGTTTCTTCGCATTGTTTGTCAAAACTTTTCATCCTCGGTCGTTTTCACGACCATTTTGACAAATTTTGAATCGAAATCTAGAACGCACCGATGTGTTCTGAACTTGCGCATCGCGCGTTCAATCTCCACGTGTGTAACCATGTTCTTGCCGCATCCCTTTCGGCTGTTGTGAGCGACTGGCTTTGTACCGCTCTTGTACCAATAGCCTATGCCTTCCCAACTCCTCGAAAGGAATGTCATCTGGTTGAACTTGCGCTTCTTCGTCTTCTTCTTGTTCTTGTTCTTGTTGTTCTTGATGCAGTGCCATGTAGCCTTGCATGTAGTACCTTGCTCTCCTGCTGAATAATCTCACTCTTTCCTTGGTAATTAATTTAGCATTGATTGCTGAATCAACTAATTTCGGAAGCCCTGCCTTGTTTTCTTCTAACGGCGCTTCTTCGGGTACTCATTCTTCGACAGGGCCCATGTGTATTCGATGCCTTCTCCTGCGATCTCCGCATGAAACTTGGCGTTGTGTACACGGTGACGCCTTAACTTCTCTCAATTGCTTCCAATTGGGTCTTCTCTTGAAAAATCCACGCAAGACCCCATCAGATGCATCAACGAATACGCAACGTCGATTTCCCGTTTTGATCTTTGACTCCTGAAATAGTATACTTCGGAGCTCGTCTGGATTGAGAAAGCCGCTCCCCATAATATTTGAAATAGTCCCTTCGGTTGGTTGAGCCAACCCTTTCGCTTTTTTTTTTTGGTTCGTCTCGGAAAGAGCAATGTTGCTTTCTTTTGCCATTCGTTGCAGCTTGGCCTTGTTAAACTTTCCGATTTCTCTCTCTTTAGAACCGGCACCTTTTCAAGTAACTCTTCTATTAACTGGGCTCGAGTCAGCTCGGCGTGTTGTTACACCATCGTCAATGTAGGTGTCGTCTGCTCAAAAGAATCTTTGTTCTTGTGATAGGTAGAATGGGCCTTCATCTTCTTCCGTAAACACCATGTTCTGAATAGATCCAACTTCCAGTGTTCGTTGATACGGCCCCAAGTAACCCTTCCTCTTGGACGATCAATGAAGGGCATAGAAGGTTGCGCTCGCCATATCCTTTAGCATGTGCCCTGCACTTAGACCGTCAGTCGTTTTCTTAGCGTGACCGGAGGAATGGTCGAAGAGGAACACAAAATGGAAGTCGCCGTGTGCTTGTATTTTAGGACGTCCACGCAGTCCTCTAACTGGAGGACCATGTTGTTGTAAGTCCAGTACCCGCCGTCGCCTCCCACATCTACTTTCCTGGTAAACAGCCTTCAAGTGTTCAATCCGTCGCTCTATAACCTTCCTGCAGCAAATGTTACCGTCTTCCTTGTCCGATGCACCATAAAATAGTTGTTTAGCCTTGTGGCTATTCCAGTAGGTCATCGAACCTGCAAGTTGTGCAGATAGTGTAATGCCTTGCCTCTCTTCCTGGCTCTCTTCCTGGTTCTCTTCTTCGTCAGTACGGTTCCCCTCGTTAGGATGCAAACTTTGCCTCTGTCTTTGCCTCTGCCTCAGCGTGGATTGTTCAAATTCTTCGACATCGGCTCCACCTGCTCCTGCAATTAAACGACCGACGTTGTCGGACGCAAAGACCCTGCTCTAACTCCTCTGATGTCGGCAAACTGGCAAATTTCAAATGCTTGGAAAATTTGTAGAACCAAATTGTCCTTTTCGATTGTCGAAGGGCATCGCAGGAATACTTTGTTTCTAAAGACACCACGGTCGTTGTCCAAAGAATCACACTGTTTGTAGCAATGTGGGATGGCGCGTTGATTGAGACCCTGTCGAGGTTACCAGTTCCACATTTAAATTGGGTCTTTGAGTAAGCAAAACTTGACGGATGACTTCATCGCAAACCCACTGATCTTTGTAATTGGCAAAGTGTTCGTCAGTGAAGAGGTCGAACACCGCTTGCTGATTGCAAACTTGTTGGAGCTGTGCATAACCTTTGAATCTCGGATATCTAATTATACCAATCGATTCAGATTTTTTCGTTGTTTAATATAAGTCTTAGGATATCCGAGATGAGAAGATTTGAATGAGATACCGATGATCGAATGCTATGGTCGGCATCAACAAAATATCGCGAGAATAGTCGTGATGGATGAGATGTTGGAGGAGTTTGCAATCCGCGTCTAAATTTTTAAATTATCCGTTGTGGTACGTTTCTACGTAGCCTACTAGAGATTATGACTCCTGGAAACAGCTGTACCAGG